>JABAKD010000009.1:8986329-9259784 GCA_012845835.1 Undaria pinnatifida | reverse complement strand
AGGAAGCGAGAAGGGGCACGTGTGGTGTGCAATGCGGCTTACTGTAGAATATTATGTAAAGAGCACGTAGTATTGAGAACGAGGGAGCAAGAGGACAATACGTGACAGGCTAGGCTATGACAAAAGCAACTCGACGCCGTAAAGAGAGGATATATTTTTGTCCGTGGGGTATTCCTCCACTCCCCTACAAGAGTGACTGGAGCCTGTCCTGTGACCATGGACTTGATTATGCGAGTTAGCGTGAGAACAACAACAACGGCACGCGCACATGGTCCTACCTATATAGCGTTTTACTCTCCGCATGCTGTCTGCTGTCTGTCATCTGCGATCTTCGCAAAAAAAAAACAGAAAAAATACTCGTCAAAAAACTGCCTTTGTGGACGAACTTGTGTAAGGATGGGTTGGTATCTAAATTATTACTACTGTGTTACAAAGGTTCCGATGTTTCCGCATCGGTGGACGCGCGCACCCAGAGCGGCAGCACAGCAGAAACGTGCGGTATGGTGGGGTGACAAATTATGACAGGCTCCGACACAAGCAACTCGCCGCAGCATAGCGAGGACAGGCCACGCGCACATAAATTGTGTTGCCTACCGCTGCTGCTGTGTGGCAGGGTTGTAGCGTTGTGCTCTCCGCATGTTGTCTGCTGTCTGTCATCTGCGATCTTACATAGACGGTGTTGCCCACCGCTGCTGCTGCTCAGCGGCAGAATTGTAGCGTTGTGCTCTCTTGGTATGGTACGATATCATATACCTGGTACGAAGGATACCAACATGAACATGAATCTAAGGACCGTTTGAGTACTAATATTATATTCAAGCCATCCTTACACCTTACGCCGGCATGTCACTGAAGCAGCAGCAGCAGCAGCAGCGAGAGGTAGTGGCGTATAGGCGGGTAGAGCATCGCAGGCTCCGATCAAAGCAAACACCTACTACAGCAGCAGCCACACGCGCATAGAGTTGCAGGCTGCTGCCGCTGCTGCTGCTGCTAGGGGGCTGGACTGCTGCTGGGCGGCAGGATCGTAGCGTGGTGCTCTGCGCAACAATAGGGAAAGGTACGTGTACCCCTCTTCGAGCAGAAAAACGCGGTTTGCATCAAAATCTTACGTGGGTACACGAGGATAGGGGGTGCAGAAACCCAATCCCCGGGGATGTTGCGGAAACCCGGGGATTTGCCTTACGTGTGCCAAAGGCCAAAAAAGTTCAAAAGGCTTGCCACGTGCGACACACTGCACGGATCGCGCCCAAAACTTCGGCAACGAGACCCCAACGGTCGAATTGTGCCCACCCCCCCTAACGATTCGGAAAAAGGTGCGAGCACGAAGAGATGTCCCCGAAGAAGAAAAAAAGTGACAATTCGACGTATACATATTTAGCAGCATGCGTGATTTGTTGTAACTACAAGGGCTCCGCTCCACGGGCGGCTGGCGCCGCCCGCTACGCTCGCGCAAGGAAGAGTACAACTAAATGTAAAGGGGGAGGAAAGAAGAGGCCCATGATTTGGGGCATCTAGCGATTTGATAGTGCCAAGAGCTGCTTTATACGCAGAGTTGATTGCCCTGTGCTGTGTTATGTGTGCTTGTTGGCGATGTAACGTTCTAATCGTCGGTATAGGTGTAATTTTCGGGGGCGGGGGAAGGGAGGACCCAGAGAGGACAATCAAATGAAGAAAGCGAAACAAAGGCGAGTACACACGTACATACATTCCGGTCGGTACCGGGTATCGCATGATACCTGGTACTGCTTTATGTTCGAAAGAAAGCACAGCACCGCAGGGCAAGGCACGGCACCGTACGGCACCGCACGGTGCTGCGCTGCTGAGCTATAGCTGGGCTGAGCCGAGCTGTGAGCGCATTTTTGTTGTGATTCAACATATGGTACCTGGTACGTACAGCAGTAGTACCGGTGGTATGACACTTGGAATGATACTTGGCATGTATGTAGGAAAAGTACAGCAAAAAACACGCAGCACGGCACAGCATGGCACAGCAGTAGTACCGCTCCGCACGGCGCTGCGCTGCTGAGCTCGCGCTGCGGTTCGCTCTGCTGAGCGGAGCCGAGTTGATGATGCGCCAAGCTACACCAAGATGCGACTTCTGGTATGGCATGAACTCACTACGGCACAGCACTACACAGCACCGCACAACACCACACAGCATTGCACAGCAGTACCGCACCGCACGGCAGGGCACGCCAGGGAACGGCACTGCACGGCGCTGCGCTGCTGAGCTAGCGCTGCTGTGTGCCACTGGGCGGAGCTGAGCTGATGATGTGATGAGCCAACGTGAGATCAATAGGATGGGACCTCTTCTGGTGCATGATGAAGGCTATGTGCAACTACAAAAGAAACGCAAAGAAATCGAAGAAAAGCTGGACCGTTCCGCAAGTAACGAGAGGAGGCGGTGTCCAGGTAATAGGTGGTATTCCCAAGAAACAGGACTTTTAAACTTAAGGGAAAGCAAAACGTTCAACTTCCCAAAAAATACTGTTAAAAAAGTTGAATTTTGCAAAATAAAAAATGAAAGCGCTGACAAGCGCTGTTTCAGGCATCCGAGCCCGCTCAGCCGTCCGGAGAGGAGAATGTCTTGAAGTTAGTGTGGAAAGCGAAAAGCAATGGAGGCCTCTCAGGGCCTCTCAGGAGATCGATTTTTGTAAGTAGTTGTACGTAAGTATGTTTATGTTGGATACAAAGCTATTGGGTATCATATCATAGCTCCTCAATCAAGGACCTCCGTCAATGACTGAAGCTTTGGGCTCACAATATCACCCTCTACTTGCCGTTGCGCGGCTCTCGTGTCACCAGCATAAAACGGACAACGAATGACACTTGATAAACTCGCACGCACTCGCCTCCTGCTGCTGTTTCTGCTGCTGTTTCTGCTGCTGCTGCTGCTGCTGCCGCTGCGGTTGTTGTGGTTATATTTGCTCTTGTGGCGTGCTGCTGACATTGCGCGGCAGGAGGACACGTTTCGCATCGTCCGCTTGGTGGACAATGGCAAGATATGGTCTCAGCTTCAGATCAGGCACTCTCCAACCTCGATCGTGTCCGAAAACACGATCACTGACTCCCCAAAGGTATGTACATGTACATATCATAGTAGGTATCATCCATAGCTTGTTGTGTGTATGTATACGAAGTACAAGGTTCCCCTGCGGGATGTGGTTTCCTTGAAATCCGGGGGGTGTCGCAAGTTAAAGAGGGGGAACGCAGGCGTTCCTACGTATGAGCTATAAATAACAGGTACCAGGTATAGCATTAAATCAAGTTTTAAAAGCTGTAGAAAAATCGATTACGACGCCACCGTGCTAGTAACCAGGCAGGTAGCACCAACCAGCGCAAACGTGGTCATAGTTTAGTCTATGTAGATGTATGTGTGTGTTCGTAGCAACGATATTACGCGTCACAGGTATCATACGGCCGGAATATCGACCGCCACCGTCGCTCTACTATAGTAACAGCGATGTGAAATGATAGTGCTTCAATTCGGTATGTTTTTTGTTTTTCCAGTTTCGTGTCAAAGACTTGATTACCTTATTAATAGATAGGGCCGGCTGGCGGGCGTATCGGTGCCTGAGGTTTTTCTAGGTTTGGTATGGCCATTCTGGCACATTTAGATGTTTTTCAGCTCGGCTTGATTCTCGATCTCATGACTTGAGTGCAATTTGATACCAGGTATGTAGTAAACACTCGGTTGGCGGTATTCATTATCTCGTGCTCGTGACGCTCCCTGTCTTGGGGTGCATGTTGTCCTGTAGACAGGCCTCTTGAGGCGGCCAGTGTTGCTCGGAATTCTGCCACCAGTTGCCCTCTTGCGCACGATATGCAATCATGTTACAGTTTGGCACATAAGGCTTGAACACGGCTTTGTCATACCTGGTAAGTATGTACAGGCCAGAACTCTGGTTCCACCCTGCTTCTCTCTCCCTGTTTTGTGTTTCTCCCCGCTTTTTTTACAACCGCCCTCATTTTTGCAGTACGCATACGTGTGGAAAATGACCCGCCTCCCAGTGCAAGACGTGGACGTTCACGAACCGATTAATTCTTCCACCATGCCCACCTCCACCACCTCCACCATTTCCACCCCCAATGACTGGGACGACAATGAGGAGGACGTATTTGGCGAGGACGGTGAATCGGCCGTCGTGGATGAGGCGACATGCTCCCCCGCCCCCACGACCCCGACCACCGATCGAGACGACACGGCCGTGCCTTTCCCCCCCCGCAACGAATCCCCCGAGGGTGACGTGACCGAGCAATTGGTGTGCGATGACTTGAAGGGGGAGAACGAGGGCGAGGAGGAGAACGAGGTGGAGAAAGAGAACGGGGGAGAGGAAGAGGAGAAGAATGAGAAGGACGAGAAGGAGGACGAAGAGGAGAAGGAGGGCGAGGAGAGCCAGGAGGAGCAAGATGGGGAGGTCCGCCGCTGCGAAGAACATGTGGTGTCACCCCTGTGCGTGTACGATGTGCTTCTTCGCGGCAAGGTCACATCAGCAAGCGGAAGGCCCGAGGTGTGCCCTGCCACTGACGAGGCGGTGATGTTCGACCACTTCGAACCAGGCACCCTTCTTTACACAGCAGAACAAGAGATCGGCCAGTCGATGTCCGAGGACGAGGAGGAGGAGGAGGGCGAGAAGGACAATGAGGACGAGGACGCGGAGAAGGAGGAGGAGGAGGAGGACGAGGACGCGGACAAGAAGGACGAGGAGGAGGGTGAGAAGAAGGAGGACGAGGACGCGGAGAAGAAGGACGAGAAGGACAAGGAGGGGGGGGGGAAGGGGAAGGAGGGGGGAGGGGAGGAAGAGGAGCGGGGGAATGGGGGGGAGAAGGAGGAAGAGGATGAGGGCCACCGTTTCGGCAAAATTAAGGATGCCCCCCTCAAAGTGGGCGATGTTCTTCGCGGGAAGCTTGTGTCAGCAAGCAGAAACTCCGCGGTGTGGCCCGCCGCCGACGGGGCATTGATGTTTGGACGCTTCGTGCCTTCGGACAAGAACGAGGACGTGCACATCTTCGATGAGCACGGAGGACCGAGGGAAGCGACGGGGATGGCGAAGGTCCAAGTTCTTTTGGGGGTCAATGGCCGCCAGCTCAGGAAGGCGATGAGCCTGCGGAGGAGGGTGGAAGAGGAGAAGGGAAATGGGAAGGGGACGGAGGAAGGGACGGAGGATGCCAAGGGCGAGTCTTTTTTCGGATGGCTGCCCTGGAGCGGACGCGCTCAGCGAGAGCTACAAACAGCTCGCGAGAACGCGGGACAGGTGGACGTCTCGGTAAACAACAAGGCGTGCATCGTGAGTCAGTGGAAGTTTTGTTACGCTGCTGTACATCTGTACATAGTAGTCGGGGTAGAATTGTATTTGTAGTAGATGTGCATGCGGTATTGGCAGCATCGATTGTGTACATCGCACCCCTTAGTGGTATACGAAGTCTACACTGCCGTGGTGTCGCCACGAAATACGTGTGCACAATGCTTACTGGTCTCACGGTATCGCAAAATCTGCATTGCCTACGATATGTACGATACCCACGCGACACAAACCATGGAGCAGTCCGTGTGCTAGTGCTAGTCGTGTTCGTATTCACACTAGCAGGTATTCACCAATATCAACCAGCGTGGCGTGCTACAGATAATCAATCGCGCAAAGACATGAACAACAGATAAGCTCCACCTCCATCCATCCAACGATCCTCGCATCCGTCCATGTATCCATCCTCGGAAGAAAAAGGCACCCAAAACCAAACGTCCTTCACCGAGTGTGCCCCATTTTCTCCTCATCTCTCCCCTCCTCTTTCCCCCCCCCCCTACCCTTCCCTGCTGGCCAACTATGTTATCGCAGAAGGTCACGGTGGACGGAACGCCCGTGCTGGCTAGGTCGGGAAGGTTTCAATGGGAATTCATGAACCGGGTTTTACAGAGGAGGCCTCGGGATGCGGGTTATGAGGTACACCTTGCTGACGACGACGCCGGACTCGAGGTTCAACTTCGGGGCAGATACGTGTGGGGCATTCGTGTGGGTGACGAGGGGATGGGCAAGCAAGCTGGAGGATTGAATGCAGGGGGTGATCACGCCGAAGGCGATGGCCGTGGAGGGAGAACAATCTGGGGGGTTTCCGCCTCAGACTGGATGGGAGATTTGTAATCTTCTTGTTTTTTTGTTCTCTGTGGTAGTCGTTGTCGTCGTCGTTGGTGCCGTAAGCCCGTTAGATACAGCACAATTACGGCTGCACCCACGTTTTTTTCGGGGGGGGGGGATTACTTGATTTTTTTGTGTGGGATATGTTTTGCAGTGTTGCCGTGAAATAGTTACCTCGCGTAGTGAGCAGCGCGTGTGACATCACGCGTCGCCGCGGGTAGAAGGTTATGAATAGTTAGGCTGACCCCTCGGAGTATGGCGGCACGTCTGGTTGTTCGTTTGGAGTGGATGTTGTTTGAGGGGCACTTGGGCAGGTCGATGGGGGGGGGTCGGGGGCAGGGCTGGCTGAGCAGAAATCGTCGCAAGAGGTGGGGGAGGAGGTCTTAGAGCAGAAACGGAATCTGAAATTCGCACGCGGTGTCTTTTTCTTGAAGCTGTTATACGGACCTTTCGTCCTTCCCGGGTGAAGGGTTTTGCTTTTGGTACGCAGGTAATTAGCCTTGTTGTCTTGGGTCGATTTGAGTCGCCCCTTGACACAGGGGGTAGGCCATGCTGAACTCTCCAATTGCGTGGTCGCGGGGGAGGGGGTGAGCATGTTCAGAGAAAATGCGCTGGATAGTCTACTATCGAACCAGCCATGTTGTATCGAAAGACTGGTTGCTGGGAGCTCTGTCGTCGACCTTGGATACAGCAGCGCAAAGGCACGCGTAGCACGGTCGAGGGGGGTTCGTGTTTAGCACAAGGTGACGCATGGCCTGCGTGCGTGCGTGCGACCAGTCTGGGTTTCTGCTACGGCACCTGTGCGTGCTCTTTCACGGTGCGTGCGGCCTGTGGGTGTTGTTTCACGGTAGCTTGAGCAGAATGCGGGTTTTATTTTACGCGGTACCATGGTCGGGGTGTTCCGACATTCGTACTTGGCGCAAACACCCTGTACCGTCCGTTGCTCCGTTGCTCTTGTCACCCTCTACTATTAACAGTAGTTTTTCGCTCCCGAGGGCTGGCAAGTTGAAGCGGTTCTGGCAGCCCACGTCGTTAGGTGGAAGTAAAACTGACCCACAACTTGGACGTGGTGCAAGGTTCTTTGTATCTGATGTCGACATGGGGGGGGTGGGGGGGGCTAACTAATAATAAAACTGCACACCACGGGACCAATAACAGGTCAAGCTCTGCGTTGTATGCTCTGTGCATGTGTATGGAACGACGTGACCAAGGCCCAGCTAGAGTCACCCCCGTGGTGGTATATCTTGACGTGATAGCGCTGACAAGTTGGTGGCGCCCGCCCCACCCCCAAGCGCCTTGCTCGCCCGCTAAGGAGCACATGGTATCTCCGCGGAATCTCACCGTTCCGGGTCTTCCATCATGAGATGCTTTTGAGAGGCCAAGGCTAGAGTCCCTTCCAGGTAAGCCTCGGGAAATTGGAGTTTGCTTTGTAGAGGGCGGGTATCACGAGCGTCGGATGTCGTCGCGGGGGTCATCGACGGCGTGGACCTTGTACGGAACAATCCAGTCAAGTTTTTTTTTGTTTTTCTCCTGACGCGTGCTACGATAGAGGTCAATAGCACTTTTTTGTCGAAGCGTTTTTTTGGACGACCGGGCTCGTTAACCCGAAATCGTCGGAAATTGCATATTTTGTTTGCCCCACAGTATTAAAATACCTGTAGTCCCGAGGACCAACGCCCGAATGAGTAGGGTGGACCGTAACTGGACCAAGTCCGGCGGAAGGCCATCTCCCATGGCCAGGGGTTTTGTTAGTGGGTGAGCTTGCGCAAGTCCCACACTACCCGGAAAGATGACATTCCGGGTGGCTATCTCCACCGAAACTGACCCTCAGGGGACAGGCCGGGTCGACATACACACGCACCAGTATACAACGGCAGCTTGCGCTGCCGGGGTTGTAACGAAGACCACTGATAGCGACAGCTTACGCTATACCTACAATGGGACCCGAAGGGTGCGCCAGCTAGCGTTGGGCTGCGAAAGCAGCTGAGGTAAATCGACACACGACGCGTATGAAAATACGTGGAAGTGTGGTGAGCTAAAGCTTCATGTTTCCCCATCCGCCGGAGGATAACTGGTAAGCCATTATGGGATCGTTCATCGGGTAGCACGTTTACTTTTCCCCGAAATGAGTTCTGTTCTTCGAGATATTGAGCTTCTTACGTGAAATAATCACGGAAGAGTCGTTCTCGACGGTAGTAGTCTCCCTATACTCTCTTCAACGAATTCGCGGGGTTTTAAACCGGCTCCAGGCCGTATCTCCGGGCATACGGGTGCCCCATGCCACCCCGATGTGATCGTTTGATAGTCTGTTGTTGTTGCTAACAAGAAAATATCTGAAAATTGCTTTTTTTTTCCCGTAGCATCATTCCTCGTGTCGAGCAGCCATCTTACGTTCGTTAAAAGAAAGTCGCTGGTTTTGGGGGGGGGGGCTGTCGTTGAATCAGCCTGAAGAAAAAAGGTTCACTTCTGTCGTAGCCAGCGTCTCTTGGAGTATTGTTCAGCATTGCCATTGGTGCTTCGAGAACCTTGCGCAATGGATGGTGGCAAGAGAGTTGAACACCCACGCCCAGCTGCCAGGGGGACGGGGGGGGGTTGATGCAGGGCGTTCAAAATTGATGAGTTGTGACGATCGAGCCCTTAAATAGCTTGGGTATTCTCTGTGTGAAAGTGGTTGCCTGGGACACAAACATATATATTCCATTGCAAGTTTCCCTATGAAGCAAGCCCCGCGCGTGTGCTGTGTGCTTGGTTATAACTACTGTATTGTATGATCCAACCCGAAGGACAAACATCTCTGTGGGAAGGGGGGACTCCGCTCTTTCTCTTCCGTAGCCCTTGTTCCATATTCCAAGTATCACTATTCCTGTATTGTTGATCGTGGACCTTTACACGGTTTCACGGACAAAACTATACCACTAGCCCACTCCGATGAGCCATATAGGCAAAAACATGGAAGATTCGGGAAAAACGCAAGTTCAAAGAACTAGAGCATGAATAACGCCACCTGGTAAAAAAGATCCCTTCGGGTAAAGGGCGGAAAACCTCCAGACATCGAAGCTACCGCCACAGCCACAGCGGAGGAAAGGGGGGGGGAGGGGGGACCGAAATGCATCCTTGAAAACAGAATGGCGTCAGCTACCGCCACATACCCAGGCGGGGGAGGGGGTGTAAAATGAAAGGTGGGGGACACAGAGTGCCCCCTGCAGGTCTGCCAATTGAGCAGGTCCTCGGAGAGTACTCACTTTCGTTCCTTCGTAGAGATGTAGCTTTATTCGTTTCCACCAGAGCCCGGGATAGCTTCTGAGATCGGAGGCGCGTGCCTCCGATCTAATTCCTAACTTCCCCGAATATAAACCGCCAACCTTATCGTACGAAACCCATCCAAATGATCTTAAATTCGGATACCTACAGGCCTTTCGAGGCCGTATCTTAACACTAGCCCACCCTGATGAGTCGCATATGCAGAAATATGGGAGATTCGGGGAAACTCCGGTTCTACGAACTAGACCATGAGTCGAAGATGCGGCTCCTCAAACCCCACTCCCACACCTCTAACCGTCTGGCTATGGAGCCAGGAACATGCGAATAAAAGCAGTAGAAAGAAAAGCAGACCCTACAGCAAGGCAATAGTCACCCATCAAAAACCTGCCGTATGCCGCCGGTGTGGCGGGGGGGGCAGAAAAGGCTCTAGAACCTGCCGCATGCCGCCGGTGTGGCGGGGGGGGCAGGAAAAGCTCTACGGTAAACCAGCCACAAAAAAGGTACTATGGCGAGGCGAGCCCTCGTCGATATGGAGGGGAACACAGGCGCTAACACAAGGGAGAAGTCATGCGAAAAACCTCCTGCCGACGACGCCACATGTGAAATTAAAGGTGGGGGACACAGAGTGCCCCCTGCAGGTCTGCCAATTGAGCAGGTCCTCGGAGAGTACTCACTTTCGTTCCTTCGTAGAGATGTAGCTTTATTCGTTTCCACCAGAGCCCGGGATAGCTTCTGAGATCGGAGGCGCGTGCCTCCGATCTAATTCCTAACTTCCCCGAATATAAACCGCCAACCTTATCGTACGAAACCCATCCAAATGATCTTAAATTCGGATACCTACAGGCCTTTCGAGGCCGTATCTTAACAGGGGGCGGTGGCGAACATGCAACATGTTAAGGTATGAAACCCCTAAGCTGCAGGCAAAAGATTATTCAATTACCCACCAAGGGCAAGACTAACGCTCTCCTCCGTTTAGAAAAGCAGGGTCGGAAGTGTTCAAAACAAGCTTCGCTTCAAGTCCTGGGGACCTGTACAGAAGGCGCATTTAACAGATTATTGTCATGAAAGAACTCCCGTTTTGGGAAGTTAGCTTGTTTCGGACGGTGACGACCGAATCAGCGACCTCACGCTTCAATAATCCAAACACGCATATCCTGCCGACGAGGCCAATTTGTAACGCGATGGGTTCGGACACCTATTTCCTTTTCAGGTTTGCCTCTTAGGCAGGTCCTGTGTTGTCACCCACGTATACTGTGTGCTGGGTTTGAAGAGCGGTGCTGTAGTATCCAACCGTAGAGGGAAATAGGCCTGGGAGGGGGGGATTGCGTTCATACCTTATCCATGACCCCTGTCCCCTGTACGTATAGGCCTTCCAAGTAGTACGCCAAACTTTCACGGACACGTAATTCTGGGTATTTGCGGGACTTTCTAAGGGAATAATGCTACAACACGCGCTTGATATGACAGGGGTGGCGTGTTGACGGTTAATGTCTTTCCGACGACGCCAGAACATGGATGTATGCTGTGGGATGTAGGAATGTTATTGTTACTGTCTCGACGAATTCGAATGATCGAGACGAAGGGGAAGAAAATAGCGTTTAGTAGCCTCCTTTCACGCGGGAACAGGATATGTGGCGATGCTAGCCGGGTGCCACTTCGAATCGAGGTCTCCATCGGGAGTCTTGAATTGGATAAGCACCCTTTTAGCAATGCGGAAATATGTATCACCTAAAACAGCTTTGCAACGCTGCAAAAAACGTTATCATATTTTGGAGAGAGAGAGAAAAACGGACCACAAATGAGTGAGACATTGTGGAGCACTTGGCGCCCACAGGACACGCGGTGCTTCAAACAGCCTGCAGAACTCGAGCATACATCGCACAGCTTCTTACCGGCATCCACGTTGCGGCAGGCGTCATAGTCTCTCTGATCCTCGCGCACCGCCACGCGTTTCAGGCCATAGACTCGGGGCGAGATATATAGTGTTTTACCGTTTATCTCGCCCATGTTTCACCGCGCCCGACAGACGCTTCGACTCGCTCGTACGTACCGCGATCACATGCGAGGAGCACCGTCCCACACCACGCTCGCACACAACACGCGCCTGCAGGTTCAGTCGTAGTATGACGGGTTCTGGTCCGCGTCTCACAACAGCCTAAAATCGATCGTCACCATTATAAACGCCCCCCCCCCCCTCCCCCTCTGCGGAATGCTCGATACCGAACGCTCTAGGCTTAAAAAAATTGGTGTAGTTCGACTCAGCCTCCCCCTGCATAAGAAGGTTTGCATCGTGTCCTGCCCTCCACTCGTTCTACCGACGAGAAATTGGCGGAACAAACCATTCCGTCCGCGTTCTCGACGTTGCCTGAAGGGGAAAGAAAGTTCCTCCTGTGGCCCATGACGAGTTGCCACCATTCCCCGAAGACCCGTTATTTGAAGAAGCGGCGTCCGCTTGACCTGAAGGCTTTGACTCGCGTTCAGGCATGCTTCGCCGCTCCCCCCCCCGCTCCCCTCCTCCATTCGCCCCCCCCCCCCCCCCCCCCTGCCCCCGCCCCCCCCCCCCCCCTCCGCCGCCCCGTCCTTTCGATTCAGCGGCCTCATAATTATGACGCGCTTGACCTGAAGGCTTTGACTCGCTTTCAGGCATGCTTCGCCACCCCCCCCCCCGCTCCCCTCCTCTACTCGCCCCCCCCCCTCCCTCCGCCGCCCCGTCCTTTCGATTCAGCGGCCTCATAATTATGACGCAAGTACTTGGTACCTGGAATACGCACAGGACTCGGCACCATCTCCAGGCTTTCTTTGATCCATTTTGTCAGTCATCGAAAAATTCCATCCCATGGTCGCCAGCGTCTAGATCGGTTCACTTTTGCCTGCAACTGCCGGAGAACGGGACTTTTGTGTGTTCCCGCTTGCGCTTTCTTGGCCCAACTCACTAGCATTTTGGCTAGTCGCCGAACACGTCGTTGTTGTAGTGTTTCGCCGGTCGCTGCGATTTTTTTTTCGGGGGGAAAGTTTTTAACTATATGGGCTTGTGATGACCGCAGTAAAAATGTGTGTTGCCGTCATTACTAATGATGTTTCGACTAAAAAACAAATCCTACCGTTGTGCAGGACATCTAATCAGGATAAGAAATAGGGCAGTAAGAAAGGAAAGCTGATTTTTACAGGAGTTACTAGAAACCCAGGAGGCGTTGTGCTGAATATAGTGTATACCTGGTAACAACTGAATTTAGTGTAGAACGCACCCTCTCACAAAATGAGAAACCCAGCCTTTTGGGCAAGCATTTTCCGTTCCTTATTAGGTGTCCTGTACAGAGTAGCCCACTTGTCCCCATCGACGTTTTTTTCTGTTAGATGACGTCTTAGCGTTCCTTGCCCAGCGAAACAAACGGAAGGACCGATCGTTGTTCATGTTAATACGCCAACGGAGCCCTTACATTTGCGTCCAGAGTTGCATGCGTGCGCTTCGTTCGGTGACCAAAACGGCCGTACACCTAGGCTTTTCCTTTACCACAGAACGGTCCGTACATTTACGTCTGCAGTGATACTTGCATGTTTTGTAAGGCTTGGTGTGGGTAGGCAGTTAGTTAACTTTTTACCAGTGTGGTCAGACGGACCAATACCCTCTAATTCCTTTAGCAAATTGCGTTGTTGTATCAGATGATATGAACAGACTGTGACTGGTGCGTATCGGCTAAAAGGCTAAACTCCCGGTATCGCTACTCCGCAGTACGGATACAATTAACTGCTGCTGCAATGTGTTTGTTGTAGGCGCATGCAAAAGCTGTACGAGCTATCACTTTTAAGCCCTACCGGCTGTAGTAGTAGTTGTAGATGGCGGTTGTTTCGCTACTAAACGGAGCGGTAGCACGAGCTTCGCACCACACTACGTACAGCACTTGCCACACCACCTGTGACCAGGCATATTGGTTGGCACTACCCGCAATAAGATACCTAGTCACTGAAGCTCGTCGATTTTGTAGCAGGGATCTCCGGGGCTCTTCCCTCGACACGTACTACTACATGCAGTTGTATTCAGGAGCACACTATCATACCCGTTCATTTTGCCTCCAGCGCGCATGCTCGAAAAAAACACGCATGAAGTCGGCGAGAATCGAACTCACGACACATCCATTGTTAGTTATACAGCACTACTGCTGGCTTGTGTCGTGAGTTCGATTCCCGCCGACTTCGTATTGGTTGTTTTCGAGAGTGCGCGCCGTGAGACACTATGAACGATTATATGGTGTGTTTTTGGATTGCTGCTTGCTGCTGTGCCTCGTGGCTAGGGGAGAGCCCCGGAGAGCCCGGTTAAGAAGTCGGCGAGATTAAACGAACTCGAAAACATACGTTTCGTTGGTGATATTACGGAGGACGATAGTAAACAGAACCAAATATTGTTAGTTAAAACAGATGAATATATAGGTTTTTGTGTTCTTCGTGGGTCCTATTTACTAGGGTCCCCCGTAATAGTATAACCAACGATACTCGCATCATATTCAAGTATCAAGTTCCGCTTGGTGTGCAAAAAAACCGCATACACAATCGGACGTCACCACCCGCGGCGCCAGAAACGTGCTGCCATGACTTGTGACACCCCCCACCCAAATACGGGAAGAATTTGAAGTGTATAAGGAGGAACGAAACGAGCTGAAGAAAGAGATGAGGAGAATAGACAGACTTGATCTCGGTACTTTTGATAAGATAGTAGCGAGAACGATATCTAGACTATACTTCTGTAGTAGTGGAGAAAGGTGGTGGCCACCACAGACGACCAAAGAGGAAGGAGACAGCACAAGCAAAAGAGTTTGTATGGAGTGTAGACTATATATGGAAGAAACTTACTGAGCGCCCAAACGTAGGAGGTGTCTCTTACTAGGAGCAGGTCAACGGTCAAGGGCAAGCAACGGAATAATACGCTCCCCCCTCCCCGGCATTACGAAAACGTCACATATGCTGTGACCCCCCATCCAACATAATAAGCAGAACGTCACTTTTCATTAAACGTACGTGTATTGGTGGGAATCGCTCAAGGTGGTAGCCTCCCGGGCTCGTTGGCTCATTCTGCGTGCTCGGACGGGAGGTCGTATTTTGAACAAAACTATGAAATGCGTGTGTGATAGTGCGATATCGCTTGCTGTTTGCCTTGATAATACAAGTGGTTTTCCTTTCTAACCGACACGCTACACACCGCGAAGCCTGCACCACTCGCGGGTACACCGATGATGGGCGATTTTAACGGGCAAATCTGCTGTCAAAATAAATGCATCCAGCGCAAACTCCGGAATCCAGCAAGCGATTGCCCTTAGTGCCGATGGAGCTGCCTGCCTCTTGTGTGCGTGTTTGCATCCGGCACCTTTTTAACACATTGTTTAGTGAAATGCATGAGTGCTGTTGCAATTATATTTATATAGTGGTCTTCGAATTCTGCTAGTACTCATGTTTCGCGATTGACACTGGCTCGCGCAGCACATTGTCATGGATGGCAAGTATAATATCACAGCGCGGACAGATCATGATCTAGATAACCTGGATCATCTAGACAATCTAGATCATCTCGATAATCTCGATAATCTCGATAATTTAGGTCATCTAGAAAATATAATAGCTCGCGGACAGATCATGATCTAGATCATCTAGATCATCTAGGTCATCTACAGTACATACATCCCGTATCTGACGCGTGCTACGATAGAGGCGCACCACTTTTTTTCTGTGGTTCCTCAAGTTTTGAGAGCTTAAGACCTTTCTAAGGCCACAAAACTGATTTGGAGAAAACTGAAACTGCCATGTACTAGCGACCGGATGAAAAAAAATACCCAAGGAGCCCAGGTATACAACGAGAATCACGCGAAAAAATGGCCCATTATTTTTTTTTTTCCAACGATTTTGAATTAAGGAGCCCCGTCCTTCAGAAGCCATTTTCGCCAAAAAACGGTATACCTTAGTGTATCTGCCGTAGCACGCGTCATCAGTACTATCTACGGAGTACAGATTCAACCCAGGAGTCATCCCACGATAGAGGTTGCACTTTTTGCGCCAAAACGTCCCTGGCCAACTGAGCTCCACTCATGCGAGGAACTACCGGTTAGCGAAGCAATTTCACGAGTACATATTGTTTTAGGGCTAAGGCACAGAAGCTTTGTCGGGTAGTGCGAACGAATGCCTTCGAAGACATTTTTCGAGTGAGATATTGAGTTCCTCAGGTGAGCTCAGAAACTTTATGCTGCACAGGTACCATACCGTGGGATGGCTTCCAGGGAAACGCTTGCTAGGTCATACAGACAGGCCATACGGCTCCCACCGGGCAATTAAACATGAGCTACACCGTACAGATAATTCCTGAAAATGTCTAGATCGTCAAGTAAGGATCGGTGACCTGTCCGAGGAGGTGCGTTCTTTTAATTTATTTTATTTTTTCTCAAATCCCATCGCATTTTTTTCCATTTTCTAGCTTGCTCCCTCTAGATGTAACTCACATCCGGGAGCAGTCGCTTAAGCAGGCTCTTCCCCGCCCCCCCCCGCCCCCTCCCCGCTACGGTGCGCGCCTCGATTTTTATCGCAAAGAAGATTTCATGTAGCACTTCTTCCTTCCCTCGTCGACCTCGCATCCTATTGAGCTAATTTAATAATAATAAGGATTGCTGTATAAATGCCTCAGAGCTATTATGGTAGCCCTCCGTGGGCTTCACTCGACGCGTCAGACCCCTTCCAGAGCAAACTGAAATATTTTGACGGATGCTACGGCGCGGGTGCCCCAAAGAGAGTTTTGATACTCCTCACCGGAAAGGCCTTGACCTTCCTCACCGAAAAAAAAAAAAAAAAAAAAAAAAAACGACCCTTACGAAAAAATATTCCGGGGCATGAAGTGTTAACCCATGTGAACACTTACCCTTACGAAAAATATACCGGGGCATGAAGTGTTAACCCATGTGAACACTTCCATGGCCCACGAATATTAACCAACACTGACGGTAAGACTCACATAAATCGGTATATAAACTCACGAAAACTGGCATATGCATCATCCCAATGACAAGAGGGAAGTCATCCCCCGCTAAGATAAGGGGACGCAAGCAAAAGCTTCTGAGCCCCTACAACATGAGGAGCAGCTCAACACCTCCCCCCCGAAAAACACGACTCGGAAGGCATTCATTCGTACAAGCAACCCCACGCCCAAAACACTCATGTGCGCTACGTGGTCCTAAAAAACAAGAAAAAACGCTCGTACAAAAAAAAAACGTCATGCAAACCGGCAGTTTCACACTTGAGGAGCTCACAAACCTTTAGACTAACAACCGCAGCACCTACCGCGGGTTGTTAAGTTAGTTCCTCAAGACAGGTATCCCGCCCGGTCTGAAAATCTTTTTTCGCCAAAATTTGCCACCCCTGTCACTCTCAGGACGCGTTTCGCGCAGGTGGCACAGCATCCGACGTACCGCTACGACACTGCGGCTACGTGGCTCTGCGTTTGCACTACGATATTTTTTCCGATGGATCACACGAAAAATACACCTCGTTAATATGATAATACCCTACCACCTCTGCCCTCTTCTTACGCAACAGTATCACATGAAAATAGACCAATGTACCGCTACACTGCGGCTACGTGGCTCTACGTTTGCACTATCTTTTTTCCGATCACACGAAAAATACACTTCGTTAATGTGATAATACCTACCACCTCTGCCCTCTTCTTACGCAACAGTATCACATGACAATAGACCCATTCTCTCCTACTGTACAGACAACGCCGCTTTCTTCTGGCCTAACGCAAACTGCTGCTCTCTGAGTTTGGTTAACGGATACATCTGGGACGGCGGAGCGTAGTGCAAGCACTAAGTCAAGTTGCCCAGATTCGCAAAGCTTCAAAATCTCATGGGAAAAGCGTCAGCACAGTAGTGGCCCCCACGATGGCGGCGGTGTGTACCAGCCGGAAATATCGGTACTATAGCGGCAACCGGCACTACTCCGCGTGCCGTCACTACTGGTTGTTCTCATATGTGCCAAGCAATTTCACAGGCACTATAGCGGGCAACCAGCACTACTCAACCGGCACCAATAGAGGGGCCTCCACTGCTGTCATTCGAAACAACACACACAATCGGCGACAAAAAAATCATCTTGGGATGCACGGTGCCTGTCACCGATTTTACAGAACTATGTTTCCTCTGGTTACTGCCCACCACCATTACCCCGCGCGGTCAACGGGCTTGCGTACCGCATGGTCGTGGCCACGCAAAGAAAAACAAGAAAGGGACGAACAAACTACCCTTATATCCGGTATCATTCTGTACCGAGATTCGGCACAGAACAATCCACCTCGACCACGATGGTACTGTACTGGTCCACGCTAACAAATGGCCACCGCCCTATCAGTGGTAGTCAACCGTGCAGGGGGGGGGGGGGGGGAGGGGTCAAATGTTGTACGTAGAACTGTCAAATATCGACCATACCGACCTACCGTACATTTTAAAAGGACACGCCAAAACACATGGAAAATATCAAACCCTGCCGCGGTACCATGATCAACGGAACGAAATGAACGAATAACGTACAACGCTAATCGCCCCCTGTATTGCGTCGCTACCCCCGTCCGACCGTGAGCAGCTCGCGCATGGCATGACTAGCACGGCCCTGTAAGCAACGTGAAACGCATGAAAAACCGGAAAACAAAAAAAAAATGCCTCTTGTGAGCAATGCGACAGCATGTGTCGAAAAAAATATGAAAGGCTAGACTAATCGCTCGCTGACTGTCGTAAATACTGCCAGTGACGCGCCCTTTAGAGGGCGTAGGAGCACCTGCCCGGACAAAACAACGCCATCATCGATACACCATAACCACTATCTACTCCTGCCCGCGGACACTTTTGAGCGGGCTCACCCCAGGCGTTAAGGAAACACGGGCGACGCAGACACAAAAAAACTAAAGGCGCCGACAGAAAAACAAGCAAATACCGCATTTTTGCTTGAACTCGTCCTAGAATTCTGGAATCAAGCTACGATGGAGACGCATCCAACGTGTGTCCGAACCGCCTCACCTGCGGGAAGCTCTCTATTTTTCACCAAAAAAAAAAAACGGACTTGGAGGAACAACAAAAACCTCCCCCCAGCAAACCCGGACAAACAACCAAACAACCGCATGGCCTAAAGATGAGGTGCTCGGACGATCAAATATGTTGAGAAATTACTCCATAACCACTGAGCCATGCAGTCAGCGCTGACTGACTGACTGATCAGTCAGTCAGCGCTCTGACTGCATAGCTCAGTGGTTACGGTGAATCTCTAATAATAAAAGAAACATTTCGGAGTCCATCTGGCGGGGGGTAAGCCTGGACCTAGGATCTACTCAAAAAAAGGGTCGCAGTCTCTTCGGACAGCGCTTCGCCTCAATCAGGCGGCGGGACTATTTGTAAAATATCAAAGGAAAAAAAAATCCCAACGAACCACTCTACGATTCGGGTAACACCTTCAGTGTTCTGAGGCTCTTTGACTGAGGAGAGGTCTCTCTACCAACCCCCCCAGAAAACTGACCTCCGAGAAAAACATCATATCGCAACCCTACGAACAGCAATCAAACCCACGGCCTATGGCAGGCAGGCGTAAAAGCGAACGAAACATCGTGGGGTGCAACGGGTATTGCAAGGATATCGGGCAGCCCCTCAGGAGTTGAGGACCGTCCCGCCGAGTCAGAAACTGCTACAGCAGACGTGGGCCTGCGGTAGTGCGGTCCCGGGTTAATGCGATGTCCCAGTTTAGTGCGGTGACAATCTCTTTGTCACGAACTCGTCCTATAGAGTGCTACCTGGCACTGTACCGCACCGTCCCGGGATAAAGTGCCGGGGTCCCACTTTAGTGCGGCTATCTGTCGTCGTTTTTGGCGAACGCCCCGCACGAACCGAGGGACCACGAACAGTAGGCCTAAAACTGCTTCCCCAGTCGTAGCACGGTTCCCTTTTCAACGATACTGCTCAGTAGACTAGTGCTTCGTGTCAGCAAACCCCACCCGCCGGCAACGTGCGCACGGGCCCAAAGGCGCTACCTACGTTTATCGTAGCACTCGTCTCTCTTCGAAAACCTGTCGGTGACGGGCGTGTTGGCCCCCAAAGCGCTACGTCCATCGTAGGCAGCACTCTTTTCTCTCCGAAAACCCGTCGGCAAAAAGGGCGTGTTGCCCCAAAAGCGCGCTACGTCTATCGTAGGTAGCACTCGTCTCTCTCCGAGAAAAAAGCAAAATCTGGGCGGAATAGTCAACCCCTTTCCTTGTGAAAGCGGGTTGCAATTTTCTTCTACCCGCACAACCAAAATCGAAGGAAAATCACAAAAACACCACTTCGCCCCCGGGGGTCGATCACGACCGTGTAGGCGCCGTCAACAACGACCATGCACACATAAGACAGACCAGATACCTAATCAATGACCTACATTATCTATATGATTAGCGTGTTTCAGGGCAGACGGATCCCTGGTCTGCATGATCTGCATGACGTGTAGATCATATCCCCGGGTGAAAGCCGGATGATCTGAAATACCTATTACATGTTTTCTGCGTAAGGATCTGTACTCGTACACAGATCACGTACAACATGTTATAACGGCATCATACGTAGGATCTACGTGAATGACCCACATTGTGACCTGTCTGATGCATGAAACAACGGCGATTAGGTATAGCTAGCGCTAGCTGTGTATGATGAGACGCCCCCCACCTCAAAGAGGGGAGTTCTGCGACGATTCCCTCACGATCGAGCTGTAACCGCCGTGAGAGACGATCTCATCCAGCAACGACCCCCTTTCTGCGTTCGGGATGCCCCCCTGAACCGTGTCGATGGAAGGTGGATCCTGGAGCGGCTGCAGGTCGCCGATGAACTGCAGGTCGGCGCGGTCGGTCTGCGGGCCGATGAACTTGGCCGAGCGCGTGATGAAGAGGGCCGCGAGAGAGGCGCAGATGGCCGGCGCGGTGACGTTCGGTTGCCCGGAGAGGGCGGCGAGGATCAGCGGGGACGCGAACGGGGTCCGCGTGACGGCGACGTTGAGGCCGGCCGCGAAGCACATGCACAGGAGGGCCGGAGTGGCGAACACGATGTGCTCGGGCAGGAAAAGGTCGGTGAGCGGCAGGAGAGCGCGGCCGAACGAAGCGCCGGCGAAGAAGAGGGGGAAGATGAACCCTCCCTGCCGAAATCATCGACGATAAAAGTTTCATGAGCGAACGACGTTGTTGGAAGAGAAGTTTCACCGTTAGCATTGCCCCAAACGGTACGAGGGGAATACGGGAAGGGGTAGACGGGTACATATTTGAATGAGGGAAAATGGGTGTTTGAACGAGACTCGTGTGCCTGGTACGCAGGCCGTAACGCGTGGTTCGGGCGGGAAAAGAGGAGGCACGAAATATTTTACCGGGGACAGAAGAAGCGGACATGATTGTGCGCGCCATCACTTTTTTTTGTCTACGAAACATTTTTTCTTGTAGCAAGCTGATCCAAGCCGAGCTCCTGCCAAAAGAACAAACACACGCACCCCACCAAAGCACGGGCACTTGACGCAAAACACCTGGCTCTCGCGGCGTACGCATCGGCATTGACGAAGTATTCCTTCGATATGTTGTACAGCACCTCCGGCGGGAGGGTATTACTGCTTCCGAAATATGGCTTACCCGAAAACCCGATTGCACGGTGCAGGCGATGGCCAATAGCTTCGCCGCCCCCACGAGCAGGTACATCGACCCGGACTCCCAAGGGTACCGCTCGAGCCCGTAGAAGATACCCCCCTGGGTGGATGGAAAACAAGTGGTTCACGACAAGCGTTACGACGGACAGCACGAATGGGGGTCAGCTCCCTGGCGCTTCGGTGTGCAAACTTCGCGCATGCTATCAGCGCGCGCTAGCGTCGAGCGAAACCGCACCGTCGGGTGGGGAAAGGTGTTGCACTAACAACATAGTCGATTGTCGCTGGGGTACTGCAGTACCGCATACGACAAGTTGGGTGTTGAGGAGACACTCTGGTGGAAAGCGAGCTCGGGCGGGAAACAGTGGTCTGCGTCAATGCTGGAGACAGCCACAACAAACAAGGCGACGCGCCTGGGGAAGCGGTTGCGCACAACTTCTTATTTTACCCGCGTCAGCACCCAGTGTGGTCCGCGACAGCGATCGTCCTGAGCGACGGATCTACAAGAAACACATGAACCGTTCCCGAGCGTGTAACAACCTGACTCCGATTTGAATACATTCGCGGGAATGACCAATTCTCGTCGCAGAAGCAAGCGGACAGACAGGCGGGCGCACACATCGATTTTTACTACTACTATCTATCTGCCGGAAACACGCTCACTCATCATTTTACAAAATTACTATTAAATACGTCAGCTGTGAGCTCGATAAATTTAGGGTCGATTCTCATCTTTGCAAGCTGCGTGATACATCGGCCGCTCGTTCTTATTGCGTCAGCTCGATAAATTTAGGGTCGATTCTCATCTTTGCAAGCTGCGTGATACATCGGCCGCTCGTTCTTATTGCGTCAGGTGCGAGTTCGATAGGTTTACGGTCGATAGTCATCTTTGCAAGATGCGTGATACGTTGGCCGCTCATTTTTACACTCGTATGTGTTATTATTTTAGTATCTAGGTAGTACTCCTCCTGTGGATGTTGCCAGGGTGAGCAGCAACCACAAAATATTATCAATACTAATAATGGTACGAAGCGACTATACGTACTTGCATCCCAAAGTAGTAAACTGCTATGATTCATCCGCGTTACTAGCAGCATATATATTGAGTAGCGCTGAAGCAAAAATCATGTATACCTCGTCGCTTGCAGCGAAAATCAGGTACATACATGCTGAAACTAAGTGAACAGAAACGCACGCGACGAGCGGCGTTTGTTTCTCACGAGTTTTCCACCATAATGAGTAAATCGTAACATATTTTTGTATTATTTGCGCCTGACTGAACAACAGAATGATAATAGCGAATGTGCTTCCTCACAAAAAAAACTTGATATTTTTTGTATGGCCATATTTGTATGCATTTCTCTGTGCTTTTGGGCGTTCTCGTGATCACAGTCACTACTACTACTGCTGTTGTACCAGGTATATATGTTACAAGGCTTAGTTTGGGTAAGCTATTGGTAAACCTTTTGCAAAGTGGTCAAACGAACTAATACCCTACTAATACCTCAACAAATGGCGTCGCCAACAGAACATGGGTTTTTTGGGTCGTGGGTTCAAATCCCACATCCACCTATGAATAAACTTTTTCAGACTTTCCCCGTGTCGAACTTGAAAAATACTCTCCCCGGTATATACCCAGGAAATGAAACCCCTTGAATATTGACAGGTCCGCCCGTTATTGTTGTTGTTATTGTTGTTGTTGTTGTTGTTGTTGTTGTTGTTGTTGTTGTTGTTGTTGTTGTTGTTGTTGTTGTTGTTGTTGTTGTTGTTGTTGTTGTTGTTGTTGTTGTTGTTGTTGTTGTTGTTGTTGTTGTTGTTGTTGTTGTTGATGTTGTTGTTGTTGTTGTTGTTGTTGTTGTTGTTGTTGTTGTTGTTGTTGTTGTTGTTGTTGTTGTTGTTGTTGTTGTTGTTGTTGTTGTTGTTGTTGATGTTGTTGTTGTTGTTGATGTTGTTCTCACATTATCTCGCATAATCAAGTCCGTGGTCACAGGACAGGCTCCAGCCACTCTGGAGCTGAGGAATGCCCCAGCGAAAAACACAAACTAAAGGTGGTACACGAATATATCACAGCTGACGCAATTCATGCCTTCACCAGAAACATATAAAAGTGAAATTGGGAGTCAGCCTACGATGTGCCAGGTCCATACTGGTGCATACGTCTCACTATTCGCGCCTGGAAAAACCGACTAAACCGATTGCCACCCAAGAACGACTACCACGTATATATTGCACGTAGTACCTATCACTACGCATACGCACAACAGACGCAAGCCAAGTGGAAAGAAAGGAATAAAGAAAAGAAAAGAAGATAAAGGGAAGGAAAGAAAAGACAAGAAAGCGAAAAAACGAAAAAGGAAAGGAAAGGAAAGGAAAGGAAAGACAATGAAAACAATAAAAGACAAGACAAGAAGAGCCCGTATATCCGGCCGACCTGCTATTGTTCCCGCCGTTTCAGGGGGGGAGAGTGTTATAAGGCTTACTTTGGGTAAGCTATTGGTTAACCTTTTGCAAGTGGTCAAACGGACTAATACCCCACTAATACCGTAACATATATTTGCCACATCGATGGCAAACTCGTACGGACAAAACACATGTCTTTCGGAGACTAATATGAGATTGAACTGCTTGCTTTCCGTACCATTTCAGCAAGCAGCAGCAGTATTTAATGACGTGAAGCGGGAAGAGACCTCGTACGAGAAGCTGCTAATAAGAGCTACAGAAGGTACTAGGCCGTTTGACCATTTGCAAAAGGTCAACCAAAAAACCTACCCATACCAGGCCTTACAACACTCCCCTCCTGAAACGATGGGATAGCAGGTCGGCCGGATATACGGGCGGACCTATCAATTATCCGAGCCGTTTCATTTCCTGGGTATGCCGGGGAGAGTATTTTTCAAGTTCGACATGGATGAGGAGAGTCTGAAAAAAAATATGATCGTGGATGGTGGGATTCGAACCCACGACCCAAAAACCCATGATCTGTCGACGGCGCCATTTGTTGCGGAATTAGAGGGTATCAGTCCGTTCGACCATTTGCAAAAGGTTAACCAATAGCTTGCCCAAACTAATACCAGCTATTATGGGAAATTATTTTTGGGCCCTCAGAACTGAGATTTTTGGCCGATCATACGCGATTTACTCGGCGGGACGACCAAAAACACCTACTATAGACTCTTCAGAATGCTCCCCGTAGTTTTTCGAGAGCTTTCTGACGCCCTTGTCCGTTTCTCCAGACTCGTAGTTCGTCTGTTCGTCCACTCTGCCGGTTCTGACGACCTCATGATTTTCAGCCAAATATCCTCAAAAACCCATTATTTTTGTCCCCAGTTTTGAGCAAACATTGCCTATTTCTGAAAACTGATTTTGTAGCGGCAAAAATCAAAACTAGACCCTGGAGAAACGGAGAACTGTTCCAGAAAGCCCTCGGAAAACTACGTGACGGATCTCGCAGAGTGTATCGGTGTTTTCGACAGTCCAGCCGAGTAAAACTGGTATAATTGGCCCAGAATTCAGTTTTGAGAGCCAAAAAAAAAAAAAAAACCATAATAGCAGGTCTAAAGCCTTATAACCTATAACACTCTTTCTCTCTGAAACGGCGGGATAGCAGGTCGGCAGGATAGTACGGCTCATGCCAGTAAAATATCAGTATTGGGAAGAGACCCAGCACGCATGTACAGAATATAGTAGCCTTCGATATGAGGATACCCCGTGCGCCATGGCAAGAACTCTTCGAGTACCTATGGCGCCCGCCCCCCCTCGTCGCCAGCTTTAAAGCCTCGAATGTCCTCGAGCAACCGCCTTCACACGGCAGCACGAAGTTCCTTTGCTGTACTAATAATAATGTATATATTCTCGTACGAAATAGAAACGGAGCCGACCTCGACGCGGGGTGTGGCAGACGAACTGCTGTCTGTGTCCACTGTTGTGCTGCATACGCGCGTGCGTATAATATTTCATGTCGTTGTGGCGGGTCGTATGTCGTGTGTATGTACGTACAGTACTCGTCGTGGATCTATATATAAGGCGGTCTGAATGAGGCGGCCATTCGAGATAAGGCGGTCGAAATCGGCTTGGCAGGACAGAGAGAGGATGCGAATAGGGCGGCTACCGCCCTTTATAGCGACGGATCCTATATAATGCATTTGATACCCTCTATGAGTCCAATGCCGTATTTAGCCAGTTCCTAGGGTCTGATAGCATGAATGACGTTTTTCCTCTCTTCCTTTTCTTACTTCCTCTTTTTGTCTTGTCTTTTTTCTTGCTTTTCTTGTTTTTTTCCTCTTCTTTCCTTTCCTTTCTCGCTTTCTCTTCTTTCATTCCTTTTCTTTCCTTTCTCTTCTCTTCTTTTCCATGTCTCTTTTTTCCGATTGACTTGCGTCTGACGTGCGTATGCGTAGTGACAGGTACTACAGCTGTACGTGTAATATATACGTAGCAGCCTTTCTTGGGTGGCAAGCGGTAAAGTCGGTTTTCCCAGGCGCGAGTAGTGAGACGTATGCACCAGTATGGACCTGGTGTAAGGGGCGTGGGTGGAGCTAGTTGTTTCAAAGTTGAAGCTGGAACCTCGTCCCGCAATTCGATGGCCTGACGCTGGTAGTGCTGTATCGGTTGATCAGCGTGTAGCATCCAGGGCTTTGTGCGGTAATGGTTATCGGCCGGCCACGCTGTTGCTGAAGGTATTGTCGTCGTTGTCGCAGCAGTTGCCCAAGGAAGAAAGGCGATCATGGCTCTTTCGATCCAAAACATAATTGCCACGGCATTTACAACGAGCGGCACTGGTTGTCGCGGGTTATTGCCAGGTGATGGCGCCGGGTATGCGGTCCGCACGTTTTCGCAATCGCCGAAAGTAAAAACCAATGTCCTGAAGCATGCCTATACCTGGGTTGAGCGCACCGGAGGCGTAGCGGTGTTGCTACAGTGCGAGAGTGTCGCTGGCACGATGCGGGCGTCAGGAGAAACGCCAGAAAGACAGCGGAGTGATATTCGATGACCAGGTGGTTGATAATGATGCTCGTCGCAGCTTGCATCCCGCATCGCAAAATATGGTGGTTGCGAACCACCACGTTTTGCGGTTCGTGAGACAGACGCAGGAGTCGGGGGCGTCACAATTCGGGTTGTCGCGGCCGCCGTCGCGGCCACTACGGATAGGATGGCGTCTGCGTCGTTGGGCGACTTTGCTGTCGCTGTTTCTGCGGTCAATATCGGTGATGTAGGTGGTAAGCGGAGAAGAATGGTGGTGTAGGTGGCAGTCGGAGAAGAACGGTGGTCTGGACCCGAGGAGTAGGTGATGCGGAGGGGTGCGTGCGGCGTTTTGGGGGGCTGGTTGCAGAGGGCGTGTGCGGCATCTTTATGCCGTGGGTTTACGGGAATTGGGTGCTGGGGCTTGGGGCGTGTAGGGCAGTGCGACAAAAAAAGTTGGTTTGGCGGCTCTGTGGCCGTTTTGACAACTGTAGCAGCGGCGGGAGGGAGTCGAAATTTCAAGGAAATCGACCGAGATGCCATGTTGGTCCGGAATGGATGGGGAAATGAGGAGATTTGGTATCGCACGCACCGGAGTAGAGAGGTAGGATGCAGTACAAGTAGTTTTCGAACGTCACCAAGAAGACCGGAGGGTGATGGATGATTGTAGATGTTCCCAGGGGAGGAGCGTGGTGCTCGGGAGATGGTTAGAACCACCGAGTTATCCAGTCGAAAACAAAACAAAATCAGACCTTACAACACGGAAAGTATGTGTACCTCTTGTACGCGTCGATAACCTAAGCTGTGTTTGAGGTTTTCCGAAGCAAAATCCGGACCTAAAAATGACGGTATACTTCTGGGGTGCACTGTTTTTAAAAATACCGGGGGGGGGTTCCGTGTAACACGCGTAATATACTCGTGAAAAAGAGAGAGAGAGAAGGCACTCGGAGCGCGACGCACTCGGAGTGCGGTTTTACTCAACAGTATTTTGCTCTAGCACGATCCTAATACAGTTCGGGTCATTCCAACGCTGCATCAGGTCGGGGGTGCGTAACAGCAAAAACGGAAGCCTCATAAAAATAGCTTAAACACGCGTGGGGTATCAAGCGTATAGACGAGGCTCGTGGCACGTTGAGTCTTCACCCTCGCAGAGGTTTTCTAAATAGAACACAGTGCACCGTGAGAGGATTTTATAAAGGTGATCATACTACCGATATGATATAGTGGGATACTCGACGTGTAATGCCGTCGTTCGTGCATTCTGTGGGTTGAAATCCCGAAAAAAAAATTAGTGCACCGTGACAAAGCAATCATTGTAAACTGCGTAAGTCAACATTATTTGCAGAGCGTGTTGATGCTCGTGACAAGGCGATCATGGTTGCATGACCATTTTTGATCGTATTTTGCACGACAAGATGCGCGCCAGCATAATGAAGGCAACACGTGCATCATAGATAGCTGTACTATTTTTATTTATTTCGGCACGGACAAAAAAAAAACACAGGGCGCACGTCAGAATTAGTTGAGACATACCAAACGAGTGTCAATTTGAGAGAGAAACGGAGGGGGGCATTTCCCGTGGTTGCTCGCAAAATCATTATCAAGCAATTAGCAGTAGAAATAAATGCCTTTAAACTATAAAAAAAAAAAGCACAGCCAAAGAATGAGAAACAAAAAAGGGAAATCATAAATGACAAAAAGCGCACAGCATGTCATAAATAGTGCAACAGCCAGCAAACACCAATATTAACGGTAACGTTGGCACCAAAAAAAAAGAAAGATACCCAGCTGTTTTTTTCTCTGAAATTGCTGCTGTGCACGCTGATTCGAATACGCGATATTATTCCAACCATGGTACGTACGCTGTTTCCGCAGGGGGCTAGTTGGTTGGTGTAAGGACGACGCCATTTGTAAGGTTAAAGGTGGGGACACAGGGTGCCCCCTGCAGGTTTGCCAATTGAGCAGGTCTTCGGAGAGTACTCACTTTCTTCTCCTTCGTAGAGACGTAGCTTTATTCGATTCCACCAGAGCCCCGGATAGCTTCCGAGATCGGAGGTACGTGCCTCCGCTCTATTTCCTAACTTTCCCGAGTACAAAACGCCAACCTTATCATACGGAACCCATCCAAATGATCTCAAATTCGGATAATTACAGGCCTTTCGAGGCCGTATCTTGACATTGGGACCCATACAAACGTTCAGGAGATTGCAGAACGTTCTTATGGTGTCGGCACCACATACGTGTCACATCGATATGTACCATAGGACCAAACCTGCCAACAAAGAGGAGGCACTAAGGACAAGTGTTGTGCCGTATTCGATACCAGTGTATAATTCACAGCTACGATGCATAAAGCAAAAAAGTTCACGAGGAAAAACAAAACAGATATCCGGTGGTACTGGTATCTAGGAGAGCGCGTATGTTACAGCACTGTGAGACAACAGCAGCAGCACACCACAACGACGCTTGGTACTTACTGCTGTAGGTTTGGTCCTGAGAGTCGTATGGTACCTATGGGTGTCCATCTCACACACGAGATGCTTCCAAAGTTCCACAAAGGCAAGACGAAATGTTTCAAAAGTTTAATCAAAAACAGATAAAAGATTACTAGAATGAACACTAGTAATAGTAGTCGCGACCTGCACTACTGCTGGCTGAACGAGTCAACACAGCAGTAGTACAGCTATTAATAGGCGTCGCGGACCGCTGGTGGTGGGCCTACACGAGTAGATCAGCCGTACTCTGTGCGAACACACATAAAGGTGGAGTGTCTCATAGGTCAGATGCAATGCTAGAAAGGTTACAGCACACAGCGTGCTGGTACCTGGTAAAAACATGCCGAGAAACCAAAACCCAAACATGGTTCAGCGAAAAAACGAAACCCAAAAACTAGTAACGCACTGCTGTCAACAATAGATTATTAGCAGAAATGCGACGGGATGACCAAAAGTAGGAGAGAGAACAAGGGCGAGTTATTGCATTCGCATCCTTGTGCTCAGTGGCCGCGCCCTTTGTGCTTTCGTAGGCTGATTGCTACTGGTTTACCGTAAGTACATACTTTTTCCCGAGCTTTCACGGTTGTGAGCTCCATCATAGGGTTGTATATCTTGCAATGAGGCATTTAAGCCTCATAATGAGGTGTGGGGGAATCTATAGCCTCATTTTCGTTTGTTTCGAATAGCCGCATCTTCGATCCCCTCTCCAATTCTGGATGTTTTGTTGACATCCTTTGATTGCCAGGTGATCTGCATCTACGACTATTCAGGGTGGCCTAATGTAGTGGAGTGCCCTCCGTAGAAGGATAGTTTATAGATTAGACGTGAAAACATGTCATGGTTGATGTGAAACCACGTGACATTACATGTCACATTCACGTCAAGGCCATCATAGGTGGGCCATAATGTAGGTGACGATGATGGGACAAGCACGACGCCCCACATCTCACTACCTGCTCTACCTGCTCTACCCTGCCCTACCGTGCCTAGGCTTGTTTTGTCTCTCTTTTTAGAGTTTAATTCAAGAGGAATAATGTACAAGCTTTTGAGTCTATCCAGCGAGCCATGAGGAGAGACCAAACAAGGGCACCGGAACACATGAGGAGCACGCTTCCCACCACCGACCAACCACGCATCCCCCACTCGGAGTACCACTACACTGGCACATCGTACGGTGACTCCCGATTTCACTTTTTATATGTCATGATGACGTTTCTGGCGGAGGCATGAATGGCGTCAGCTGAGATATATGCGTGTAGCACCATTTTAGTTTGTTTGTGTTTTTTCCCTGGGATAATCCTCAGCTCCAGAGTGACTGGAGCCTGTATTATGACCACGACACGGACTTGAATATGCGAGCTAAGGTGAGAACAACAACAACAACAAGGCGGTAGCAGCCCTATTCAGGGCGGCCACCGCACTATCCATGGCCCACTTTTGCTCAGATCAGAACAAAGCCTTGTTCTAGTGCTGCTTTTGAGCGAGGTATAGGCAGTATCACACCCCTACTGCTGCTGTTGTTGCTGCGCGAATACACGCGCCCACAGCGCACAACGAACAGAAGGGATACGCACGATGCCATGTGCAGCAGGCGAACTGTGTTTGGTTCCAGCCCTCACCCCTGAGCGCCCTGACGGCCACGAACGTCTCGGAAAATGTGGTGGTCGACCGCACGGACTCTGTGGCGGAAGCCGAGCCGGATAGCGACAACGAGGTGAACATCGACGGGATCGAAGACAGCGATGATGATACGACGGGGCCCGGGGGCGGTGCCCCCCCGCGCCACGTGGAAATTTCGTCGCACATCGTTTCGCTGGAGAGCGCGGCGGAGGCGTGCGGTAGAGGCGATGCCTCCTTCTAATTGCAGAAGGCCAGGATGTCGTTCATCAAAGCGCATGCCTCTAAGCCAGTGCAGCAGTCAGACATTAGGCATTTTTGCGAACCTCAACAAGGGCAAGGGGGGGGGGGGGGGGCGTACTCATTTGTTGCTTGTCTCAGTCATTTGACCAATTACCACGCACCCCTTACGAGACGGAGCACCGTTCCTACTCCAAAATTTGGGCGCTCATAACGATGACCACTGATAGGGACAGCTTACGCTATACCTACAATGGGACCCGAAGCGTGCGCCAGCTAGCGTTGGGCTGCGAAAGCAACTGAGTTAAATCGACACACGACGCGTATGAAAATACGTGGAAGTGTGGTGAGCTAAAGCTTTATTTTTCCCCATCCGCCGGAGGATAAAAAAAAAAAGGCTTATTACCCTCTTTCCACGTGTTTACATAAAAACGGTTTGTTTATCCTATCCCCTTCCTGTTTTGCCGTCTGCGGCCACCATCTATCTCCTAGGGCAGCGATCGTTTTCTCACTACTCTCTAGTCTACCAAAGTCTTCCATGCAACATTCGCCTAGCTTCCTCATCTCCTCCTCTGACACATCCCGTCCCTCCTTGTGTATTTCACATTCTCCTACTATGTGAGTCAACAAGGGCAAGGCGGGGGGCACAGCGGAGGACTGTAGTGCGGTACCGTAGTATGGTGCCGCAGTATGGGTTGGAGCTCTGTTGTGAGTGTGCAGCAAAGCGAAGAATACACTACGCACAAGAGAGTACGGCGGTGTGTGTCTGCAGCAGGTGGCGTAGGTCTTCCGCGGGCTCTGTCGCCCGCAGCTCGATTCGTATTATACTTTTCAACATGCAAAGTGTGTGTGTGCACCCGTCTGCACACGTGTACCTGCCTTCTCCGAGCACACGCATGGTATCCCTCTTCGTGAGGGCCTCTGGGTGATCTTTGTCATCTTTGGGATCAGGAGAACTCTGTGCTGTACCTTAAAATGCTGTATGTACTCAACAGGGCGGTTACCGTTTATACAGGGATATCACCGAAAGCCCAATGGAGCGGTCATCCGCCTTAACTCCAATAGGTCGGTCTTTCGAGATAGGCCGGTCGAAATCTCGGTGCACAACACCGCCTTATATAGGTCCTCGTACTGTATTATATTGTTAGTGTAGTGATGTCTTTGTGTTGGGCGTGTAGGAGACAGCAGTGTACGTGTACATATGGCCTCTCATCCACGAGAACGACCCAAGCTCCCTCATGTCACTCCATAAAATCTCCCCTCGTTTAACGCGAGAGAGTTTGCGAAGGCACTTCCTTGCCACATGCACGAAAGAACAAGCGAGTCGCGGCCTCGGCCAACCCCGTCCAAGACCGATACAAGGCCGACATCACCGGAGGAGGCGCCCTTCATACAACGTCGTTTTTCTCAGCTAAAATCAGTTAATAGCAACACAGCATTGATGTCAACAGTACAGGCTGGTTCAAGTTGAACGACGGAAATGTACATTCCCAGTCGAACGTCCGCGCCGTTACATCGAGGGCACACGTCTTTTGTGTGCCGTTGCGAAGACCTCATCACCTGTGGGTTTTGTATTTGTTTTATTTGCCTGATTTTTCGTCTTTAGAAAATTTGGACCGCCTTAAACCAAACATCCTCGGCGGAAAACAAACAAACAAAAAAACCCGGAGGTCATATGATGGGCATGTAGAACGCGTGTGCAAAATGTCAGGGTCTATCTCTCAAAAACGGCGTGGACATTTGGACTTTTGCGCGTAAAAAGGAGTAGGATACGTTGATTCCTTTAAATGACTTGTTTTTAGTGAATGGTCCCGTTCTTTTTTTGCTATACGACTCGTATCCTGCTGAATATTGAACATACGCAGGTCAGACCTTCGATTTTCTCATTGAAAATTTTACAGGCATGATGCCTTGGAATATATCCAGCCGGTTCGTGCGAAATACGGTGCAATTGTTTTCTTCGCCTCCGCTTGGAAAAAGGCTGAATATTATTGAAAAAATTGAAGGCCTGTCCTTCGTCGATAAGAGTTTCGCACCTAGAGACAGCCCGAGACCGTTACAAAAAAAAATGGCCATGTTACCCTCACTTCCACTGGTAATGGCGTTCAGCATGATACCAAATGCTCATCCTTTGACTAGATATTGCGAGCGGCATTCTTGGGGAAGAGTTTGTTTTTTTTCAAACTTGAACCAGCCCGTGCGTGATACGCAAAACATAATTTGACTCGACCACGTTGGTTGTGCTCACCTGCGGCCAGATGTGGGCCAGCTGTTTTCCCGGCTCGGCAATAGATCCGAGCTCGAACTCCGCCCAGAACATAGACGGAGGCACGAGGACACCGATCGTCGAGATGCAAAGCCCACCCAGGGCGGCCAGAATTACTGGAGACTTGGTGTCCTCAAAGTGACCAAGGCCAATTTTTTTCACCCCATTGCCGACTGCTCGAAAAAGGCTGGAAAAAAAAAAAAATGGAAACGCGGGGATAGGAGTTGGTAACGGATTAATCTGAGCGGGAGCGAGGTGACGGTCGGACGGGCGTTTCTTAGGAGGGGCGCCGGCGCTCAAGAGTCAACTTGGACATCCGTGTGTAGGCAGTAGAGCTTACCACGTATCCGAGAAAATGGTTGACTCACAACGCGTACGAGACGAAGATAATTATGTCCATATTGGTTGAGTCCGGGTTTGAGTTTGGGTTTCGATATATTTCCAGCTCTACAATTCAAAGCATATAAGACTTTAGACTATACGTCAACCATTACCTGTTTATTTGTGTAGAATCACTGGTAGGCTGCCTGACGAGGAGATACTTGCGGTAGTTTTTTCGTCAATGTCAACATGGTGTGTGCCCGCGCTGCGTTTTTATGTATTTTAGAAAGAACAAGGAAAACGTCAGCTATGAGTACGACCGATGGGTGGTTGAAACTCAACTTTGCAAGTTTCTATATGAAATGTATAGGTTGCACTTGCACCCGCAACACCAAGCGCACCATCCGCTCCTTGAAAAAGTATACAAAGCGGGCGTGCGGCAACACCATACATGCATCGAGCGAAGACGGAGAACGCATCGATATCGGGTCCCAAAAGCTCGATAAATGTATGACGCCGCGAGTACGGAAAGGCCATGCGTAGACGACCAGTGGTGAACATTCCGGGGAAATCGGTGAAAACTAACTGTCGACAGTTCTATCCAGCCGGCAACGTTTCATTCCTTTGGGTAAATGTTGGAGAAAAGGCCCAAATGAAAGGTGCGCAAGGTAGTAGTGGGCCTGGTCTTCCAAGGGGAGCCCTGGCACACCCTTGAGAGCTGTGTGTGGTGCTCCCCGCGTCGGGTGGCACCGGAGGGACCCCACTTGGCAACCTATTGATGTGGAATATAATATCTAAAAAAGAACGCTCCGTCTTGTCATCAATGGACAACGCTTGTAAGGGCAAGTTGTTCTCGGCCGCCGATAAATACAACACGTTGTACCAGCTCAGCATTCATCACCGACGACGTGGGGTACGTGAAAGGGATACGATATCTACGCACCCTGTTCCCGTACGGAAACTTCAACCACGCGGTGTCGCGAAGGTCGGAATACTCTGAATAGTCTTTACACATGTGGATACGTGGCCGCATGAAAAAAAATAATGCATCCGTTCGCACGACTTTTCGCATGACGTCTCCGTGTAGAGACTGATGAAAAAACTGAGCAGGGACAGCAGCTGACCCCCAGCCACTTGAACTTCAACACCACTACCACTCCATGCAGCAGCGTTCGAGCTACGATACACCTTGCGGGCTACAATAGGTGCTGCGCAGATAATTGGTTCTCTAATTCGCACCTGCGGAACGCGATGCCCACGACACCTGCGATAACGCCCACGGCAGCTCCGAGGATAACCTCGGCAGCAGAGCTCTGAGGTACGTCTGGGAAGTGCCAGATCTCCCCAAACGAAACTCCCTGAAGGCCACGGTAAATGGTCAGGCAGATGCCGCCCGCTCCTATGGCGTAGACGGCCACGTCGAAGAACTGCATACCCATAGTGTGGAGGACCTCTAAAGCAAACAGCCCTCCTGCAGAAACGAAGACGGCAAAGCCCGGGCAATAGTACCGGGGGGGAAAAAAATAGGTCGGCGACACAGCTACGTGTGGCTGTGCTATGGTGATGATGCTGCAACAACGGGTCTATGCAGCTTTGATGTCACAACACCGAGAAGGTCGACGAGTGGCTCTGACCTGCGTGTTTGTAGGATCGGGGAGACCATTTAATAAAACTACTTGAAAGTACGTACGTCAGCCGTGAGCTCGACAAATTTAAGGGTCGATAAATCATCTTTGCAAGCTGCGTGATGACACCGGCCGCTCCTTGTTGAGTTGTACGACCCACATGCCGATATGTGGACGAAGAATGCAACACTGATCATTTAGTCGCGTTCCTTTGCGATTCTGAGCTGGTTGGATACACCACGCGCACAAGGTAAATAGTAAAATAGTCAACCAACGAGAAGAGCTGTTAGCGGTATGAGATCACGATTACGGAAAGATATATTTCTTGATCATCCGAAACACACACACAAAAAAAAAAGTACTGCTGTTACTACCACAAGGTATTACTACTGGTACGCGGCAGATGGTGCCATGCGCCTTCGTTAAAAACCCGAAAGCACCGACCGCGCCACACCGCACGTACGCAATACACTTACCACCGAGCTGCACGCCAAAGAAAGCGCTCAGGCCTGCCGCCATGCCGATGATGGTACACTTCCGCACCATGACCATGTCGTGCTTGAAATAGTTCATCGACAGCCAGCCCGTTAAAGACGCCGACACAGCCACCAGAGGAGCCTCGGGACCGAGCGAACCCCCGGCTGCGATGCTGAAGAGACTCACGAAAATCATCGGCAACGTCTGTTTCATGGGGACGTACCCGAGCTTGTGCACGCAATGGATAACGTTAGGTAGGTCGCCCGGGAAGCCGAGGTACTTGATGCTCATGCCGGCAGAGGTCGCGAGAGCAACGGAGACGGCTATGGTGTAGAGGAAGCCCCAGCGGCTAAGGGCTTCTAGGCCACCCTCGCTCTGTCCGGCCGCTCTCTCCATGACCCCGGGGACCACCTTCCAGACTACGTGCAGGGATAGCTCCATAGCGCCATCGTACCTTTTCAAACCGATATTTTTGGGCGAAAGGGGGCTGATAAGAAACAAGGGCTCAAAGGCGCAAGGGACATGAGGTGTTGGTTATAATGTGTTCATCCAGTGGGTAGTCGAGTGCTACATGACCAACGTGAAAGCGAATCTCGGGAGGAGGAGAAATGACGCAGGCTCGTGTTCCTTTTTGGGTTCCGATTAGATGGGGAGAAAGCGGAGAGGCTTTGTTGCGATCGGGCTGCGCTGCCTCTCGAGGTGCTCGTAATCTTGCGTGTAAAATATGCTGCTTGTACAGCACATGCGCGTCGCAAAAAAAAAACCCGGTGATCTTTCTACTTTGTTAGGACCCGTGTATATCATAGCGATGAAAAAAACGACGATTGATTGCGATATTTTGCGCAGGAGTAAGAGTAGGATGATGCTGCCTGCGCCAGTGCCATTAAAGTTTTTTTGTTGCATTAGTGTCGGTCACTGGTGTCGATCGGACACACTTTTTTTCATCGCCGACCAGCGGTGGCCGATGCCGTGATTGTCGATTTTCGTCGTCAATTTTCCCCTCTGAAGTATCAGGGCCTTCAGAACTGCGCTCACGTTGTCGGGGACAAACTACTTGGAATTAGTGTTGGATCATTTTGGCGGTGGTAAAAAGGGTTGAAACCCTTTTTACCTCCGCACTCCCGACATGGGTACAAAACACTTCGAGTTAGACGAGGAAAAATTGCAGGAGTTGCAAATGGGCTAAGCTGCGGCAGGGGTGTAGATCCTGTTTCTGAGGCTCCCCAGGTGAAAAAACCCCGCTAAATCTCAACCCAGAAAAACGAGAGAAGAAGCGAAAATCAAACTCGATGTCAATTCAACGACATACATACTGCTGCTGTACTGCATAGTCTATATTTCGAACAGGTATGTATATATCATACGTCCAAGTAATACAAGTATAGACTATGCAGCGAATACAATTTTTGACAAGCACGCCCCAGGGAATGGCATCGGTATTATTCGGGATTTATTCGCGTGAGGGGAGCCCTGTCCGTCAGAAACGTTCGGCCAAAGAGAAGCACCCAACCACGTCGAGTACCTGGTACCTTTCATAATTACCAAGTACGTTTGTCATATGCCAGCACGTGGGATCAGGAACCGAAAACACCACATATCGCGTCAAAATACAGGAGCTTGAAAGAAAGGAACGCACGAACAACACAGCAGTTAGTCTAATATTTTACAATACTACTGTCTCCATGAAAAGCAGTAGCTTTAGTAGCTTGTTGTTTTCAGGCAATAAATGAGGTGGGTACAGCAGTATATACTGGTTGGAGATGAACCTGGTATTCGAAAGTTCGGCGGGGTGTGACTCATTTCACCTGTATTGATTGCAAATATTCTAACCGGAGGTGGTTTTTACTTAAAAGCGCTGGTGTTACGCAAGCGCGAGCACAACTTCGCAGCAGTGCTTCGCGCTCGTGCGTTCGGCGGCATATTATATTACGCCTCGCCGATAACACTCCATGCCCTACTCCATGTGAACAAGCAATGTTGGGATGCACCGAAGAAGATTATGAAGTCTGTGTGACAATCTACATCATCACGACACTCACCATTACAACACGCCGAGCGAGTCATTCAAAGCGAGGGAACAGAGAGCGTAAGACAAACCGGGTGGCGCCAGCATCTTCATGACCTGTAGAGGACACATACATGCATAGTAGTAGTGCGTTCCACTTACAGGAAAGCGACCAAGCCGAGTAGGAGCCCGAAGAAACCCTGCCGCCAAAACGCAGGGTGTGACGACAAGCATGCGCGGTGGGAAAGCAACAGGTTCTAGAAAAAGCAAGTATGACATGATAAATGACTGGCATGCATCATTTTCACATCTACAGCTGCAGTATAAAATATTACCTATATTTAAAACGTTGATACATGTGCATGAACAAACAGCTAAGTTCCACATAATTCTGGCAGAAGTGCGCCCAAAGTGCGAGTTGGGGATACATTTCTGCTGGAGATATCACACAGCAGCAGCGAGCAGTAAAAAACGCCCGACGAATTATATCTAGTGTCGAAGATTTCGTCGAAACTCATGTTTGCAAGCTGTGCGTGATACTTCGATCGCGCGAATTACCGGTTGTGCGTCCTCATAAGGATATAGGTCGGCGACTCCCCTTGGAACTACAGCAGTGTAGCTATCAGAGGGTCAACAGGGTGATGTCAGTGTGTGCGCGGAAACTATAAAACCCGTTTTTGAAGTGTATAGTCTAGTCTATAGATTCTATGTGGCCAATCTCGAGACACTCCGGGCTGAACTGCTGTGCAACGTGCGTTTGTATGCATGATGGATGATATTACATCCCTAACTTCTTCCTAAAGTGCCCCGCGACGCACGGCGAAATAGGTCGACTCCAGCAAGCAGCAAGCCGTCGATTTATGATCAGGTCCTATGCTCTATCCTTTGGTACTCGTATGATCGAGGGGTCTCACGTTTCTTGAGACGAGCCCTCATTACGGAATCAAGAAGATTCAGATTCGCGCGCACACATACATGTTGGATCGGTTTTGTCGCAGAAAGTGCACGAACACGCCCGTGTAAAGCACAACGCCCGTGCGCTAGAGACTAGGGATGAAATTACCATGAGTTTGATTAGCTCGCCCTGCCGGTACGAGGCGGTGAGCGATGCCTCTTCCCGGGTGCCCTTCGCGCTTGGGTTCTGGATGTCTTTGACCAGAACGTCGTTCATGTGTGGCTGATCCATTTTGCTGGAGGATGCTGTGCCCAAGGAGAGGCAGAGCGGTAGTCGAGCTGGTTGTGGCAAGGAAGGGATTGCCTCTGGTGACGGTTTTTTGCCTAAGGTGGAACGAATCTTGCGCGCGAGCGAGGGGTGTCACGCTGCTGGCGGTGTACGTCGATGGAGCTGTCACACAAATTGGTTGACACACAGCATAGTCAGTCTCACTTGTGTCACACCAGGCAGGTAGGTAGGACAACGGCGGCTCGATAAAACTGCTGTGGAATTTAATATGCCGCTAAAAAGCGGCGAAACAGCTCTCTTATCTCTTATATCCCGTCTGCTGGAGTCAACCCGAAACGGAACATACCACAAAATACCGTCAACGACATGGTCAAAGGTGCTGCGATGGGGACCGAGGTTTGACTGCATGACTGACCAACAGCCTTTGTTTAAAACTATTATACATCAAGGGAAAAACTTCTTGACGCGTCTACAAATACAGGTCTCCGTGTTCTTCTTCAGTCGCCTCTTTTATTTTCCTCCGCTTTCTTCTCTCTCAATTGTTTTTGCAGTTTGGGGCAGCTGCGCAGCAAACGGGCACCACACCGGTACGCGCAGCGGCCGGACGGCAGCTTTTCTTTCTCCTCGCAGGAGAGGACAGCAGCCTACGTGCGCGACCGCACGCCATTTTGGTTGTATCATGTGCAATCCGGTGGCTCGGAACTAACGCCCCTTGTCTGCGCGCTGAGGCCACCCCTTGCCTAGGACACAGCATATTTCTTGGCCGGAGCATATTCAGAGCTCTACCATACCCCAAAGGTCCAGGCTGCTGAGAGCTGGGAGGGAGAAACCTTTTATAACCACGTACGTCCAGCGGCGGCGTACCAGGAGACGGGCGTGCACTCTGTGGCTGAGGAGGTGGGTACTACATAGCCCGCTAAATGGGATTTGCGTCAGTTCCTGCCCCAAAGTTCCTGGCTCTCCTTCATCCGTTCTGGGTGATACTGCGTACCACAAGCGACGTTGTATCGCAGGAGCGAGTAAACAACAGCAGTAACAACTAGAATGCAATGCTCATGTTCAATGACTCACATCTTGTGCCCGGCGGGAGATGGGGGGGGGGGGGCAGGAACAAGAAACAGCATTGCAAAGCAAAAGGAAATATGGAAGTTTTCAACGTATTTAGGGGTATGCAAGAAGAGCAGATAATAGGGGTTTTGCGTACGCAAGCACAGAAGAACCACGTACTACTGCTGTACGTGCAGGGTGCAAAAGCAGCAGCAAATCAAGACAGCAGTCATGAAGCAGTAAGTGTCAGAGCCGCTTCTTGAGCTACTTCTACATTTATTTATTTATTTCACAGTTCTACTCTCCAGCTTCTGGACAAGCCATGGTCGCAGGTGTCGTCCATTTTTCCCCCCGGTTCTCGCCTTGAATTTTTATCGCGCATAGAGTTCAGCAATCCCACTGCTCGTCGACTTTTCATGGAATTTTGCTAACTCACACGCTCTCGCTCTTTCCGCAAGTCAATTTGTGCACAAGAAAAAGTCTCAACGAATTTATACGAGTATGCACTCGGCGGGGCTCGAACTCGCGAAACTGACCTATACCAGGCCCGAGGATAACCTGATACCCCACCGGGGCGACCGGCAATAGTACGGTGCGAGTATCACCACATCACTGCTCGTACCGTTGCTGTTGTCGCCATCATCCTGCCCGTGGGCCGTGGTCACGAGATAGGCTCCAACAAATCTGAAGTGGAAATGTAACTATTAATAAGATATCGAAACGACAACCGATTCCGATCCGATACCCGATACCCAATAAAAATTCCGCTATTTATCGGATCGGGTCGCCAAACACGATGCTTCCTCGATACGATAACTGATAATAAGTGACGCACAGCAGCCATGGTACAAGTGCTTGCTGCCGCTGTGTAGAATGGAGCTGTGCAATGGCCACTACACAACTACTGCTGTAGTCGAGTGCACCTTTTCTAACCCCTGCCATACCGGTCCACTGTGTTTCCGGACCCCTTAGGGGTGCTTTCGCCCACGGACCCATGTACTACTGTACTGCCTTGAGTAAGTAGACTCCCACGAGTCGCAAGAGTAGCACCCCGTTTCAACCTTTTCAACCCCACAGAGCACAATAACACAATTGTACCAAGGGTGTGGACTAGTATCGAATATCGTACCGAAAGTTTCGACATATCGTTCGATTGAAAATAATGAAATTATCGAACCGAAAAAGGTTCGCTATTTCGATACTGTTTTCGATCATTTCGATAAACGATAACGATACGATAAAAATATAAAAGAAGCCGAACGCCCCTCAGGGGGGCAGGTATCACAGCAACAAACTGCACCGCAGAACTCGTAAGTTCAGGACTTCCCATGGGAAGCCCGACACCGTACTATAAATTTAGGGCATCCCATAGGAAGTTCATTGGGTGTCCCATGGCGTGTCCCAAAGGGTGTCGCATGGGATGTCCCATATGACATCCCATAGAAAGTCCCGTAGGAAATCCCATAGGAGTCCATGGGACATCCCATACGAAGCCCCAAAGGATTTCAGTGCCATGGGACGTGGGACATCCGATAGGAAGTCCCATTGGGTGTCCCATAAGAGGCCCCATGGGAATCATTATCCCGTGGAACGTCCGATGCGACGTCCAACGCGATGAATGACTTCCCATGGGCCATCTCATACTCCGTTACGGGCCATCCCATTATTCATTCCATGGGACATCCCACGGGGTGTATGGAGACATCCCACGGAATACATGGGATCCCATGGGATGAATGGCTCCCCATGAGGCATGGGATGTAATGTCCATTGGGGTAACCTCTCATGGGCGATCCAATGGGACATTCCGTGGGATGTATGAGACCCCATGGGACGGACGACCTCCCATAAGCATGGGATGTAATGTCCCATGGGATATCCCATGGAATGAACGACCTCACATGGGCATCACATAGGATGTGATATGGGATATATCCCATGGGATGATGGACATCCCAATGGATGTACGAATTGTGTTATGGGCAATCCCATGGAATGACCCACGGGATGTGCCATGAAACGTCCCATGAGACCAGCGACATCCGAAAAATAGATCATGGATCATCCCGTGGACCATCCCATGGGACGGCCCATAGGATGTTTGGAATCGCCATGGGACATCCTATGGTAAGGATTAAGAGGCTACGGGACGTCCCGTGGGACAGCCCATGGGAAAGATAATTGGATAGCCCATATAGCGCTCGGCATCCCATGGGACATCCCATATGATGCTTGACATGCCGTAAGATGTTCTATGCGTTGTCCTATATATTTGAATACACGAAGTATTAACAGGACGTCTGTTGATGTGTAGCACTTTCCGCTGAGCTGCTTGGTCACGTGGGTCAGTAGCTCAATGGGTAGTGCTATAGAACAAACAAAATGTGTGAGTTCGAGTTCGTTCATTGATTGTCGCCGACTTCGTAACAGGTATCTCCGGGGTTCTCCCCTCGCCACGTACAAGTGTCTAGGAGCACACTATCATACCTATTGTTCGTAGTATCTCCAGCACGCACGCTCGAAATAACAAATACATATGATACAAGGTTCCGCTCCGGGAAGTGCCTAGGGGAGTGGCGCAAGGACACATTATTATCACTACCGGACGCAATGAACATTTGTTTGTACATACGGAGTACAAAAAAGAGTTGCCCGGAAAAATAACGCATTCACATTTTACCCGCAGTACTTCTTGGGTGTTGTGGTTGTTGTTCTCACATTAACTCGCATATTCAGGGTGTACTCAATAGCAGCACTTTTAGCACTTTTTGAGTACTCGGTATAGACGTGCCCACGACCGATCTGTTGTTGAGGAAATACACACGACACCACTTGACAACACACAAAGCTTTTACACCCGTATGATTTGTATGATTTCGAGAAGAGCATCACACTTCGAACTCCAGCTCAGGGACCGCCAGGAAGCGAAAAGGGGCACGTGTGGCGTGGGATGCGGCTTACTGTAGAATATTATGTAAAGAGCACGTATGGAGAACGAGGGAGCAAGGGGACAATACGTGACAGGCTATGGCAAAAGCAACTCGCCGCCGTAGATATAGGATACGGCACGCGCACATGGTCCTACCTGTAGCGTTTTGCTCTCCGTATGTTGTCTGCTGTCTGTCATCTGCGATCTTCGCAAAACAATTAGAAAAAATACTGGTTAAAAAACTGCCTCTGTGGACGTAAATGTAAAAGGATGGGTTGGTATTTAAATTATTACTATTACAAAGGTCCCTTTGTTTCCGCATCGATGGACACGCGCACCCCCAAGCGGCAGCACAGCAGAAGAAACTTGTGGTATGGTGAGGTGACAAATGAGAGGCTCCGACACAAGCAACTCGCCGCAGCATAGCGAGGACACGCCACGCGCACATAAATGGTGTTGCGTACGGCTGCTGCTGTGCGGCAGGGTTGTACTTAGCGTCGTGCTATCCGTATGTTGTCTGCTGTCTGTCATCTGCGATCTTACATAAATGGTGTTGCCTACCGCTGCTGCTGTGCGGCAGACTTGTAGCGCGTGGTAAGGTACGATATCAAGTACGGAGTACACCAACATGAACATAAATATAAGAGCCATTTGAGTACTAATATGATATTCAAACGATCCTTACAGTTTGCGCCGGCATGTCACTTGACACTTGGCAGAAGCAGCAGAAGCAGCAGCAGCGAGAGGTAGTGGCGTGTAGGCGGGTAGAGCATCGCAGGCTCCGATCAAAGCAATCGGCTACTACAACAGCAGCCACACGCGTATAGAGTTGCAGGCTGCTGCTGCTAGGGGGCTGGACGGCTGCTGGGCGGCAGGATCGTAGCGTGTTGCTCTGTGCAACAAGAGGGAAATGTACGTGTACCATCTACGAGCAGAAAAACCCGGTTTAAATCCAAATCTTACGTGCGTACACGGGGATAGGGGATGCAGAAACACCATCCCCGGGGATGTTGCGGAAACTCGGGGATTTGCCTTATCTGTGCCCAAGGCCAAAAATATTTAAAAGGCTAGCCACGCGGGACACACTGCACGGATCACGCCCAAACCTCCGGCAACGTGACCCCAACGGTCGAATTGTGCCCACCCCCCCTACCGTTTCGGACAAAGGTGCGAGCACGAAGAGATGTGTCCGGAGAAGAAAAATAAATGAAGTCGGTGATATTCGAACCCACGACACACGCATGTTAGTTTTCCGGCACTATCCACTAGGCCACTGAGTCACATATGCTTTCGTGCTCTTTAATTGATTGTCGATGACTCCGTAACAGGGATCTCCGGGGCCCTCCCCTCGCCACGTACTAGTAGTAGCGTGACGAAATACACTATTATGTAAGGCATCGCTATTAGTAATGATTCCATCGCGCACGATCTCACTCAGTGGTCTCGTGGATAGTGCTGTATAACCAACATGCGTGTGTCGTGGGTTCGAATCTCACCGACTTTATACTTGCTATTTTCGAGCTTGCGCGCTGGAGACATTTTTAATACAGAAGTTGTGAGAGTGTATTCCTAGACACACACTACTGCTGTAGTACGTGGCGACGGGAGGGCCCCGGAGATCCCTGTTACGAAGTCGATGAGAATAACGAAAACACATATTTTGTTGGTAATCTAGCACTAACTACCCACTGAGCTACGTCGCCACGTGACTTAGTCGCACAGTGGGTCGTGCTATAGATACAACAACGTTCCGTAGGTTAGTGCATGGCGTGTCCCATAGGTTTTTCCATGGTGTTGTAAATCCCATGGGATGTCCCGTGGCAACTTCCTACCATGGTATTGGACAAATGAATTTATAAAATAGATGCGATGTTCTACCTAGCTCAAAATTCCCCACCTAAAGTATAAATACCAACACTTACCATTATAGTGGGAAAAAAATAGGACACCTCCCAATAAAAACTCACCCATATAGCATATTACGAGCACCAACAACGCAGCTTGCACAGATGAGTATTGACCTAAAATTCGTCGAACTCACGGCTGACGTCCTTGAAAATTATTTATAAAATGGTCTTAGATGTCCCGCAACAACGACTATGAGGTCTTAAGCGACCCGTGGGATGTCACATGTCCCAAAGGGCGTCCTATGAAACTTCCCATGCAGTATCGCACAATATAGTTCATGGGAGTGGTTCATGGGATGTCCCATGGGATGCCATGGGGTATGCCCATATAATGTAAAATACCGTAGTACACCCACACTCCCACGGGACGTCCCATGAGACGCGAACCACCTACGGGACCAACATATGCGTTGGGGACCAACATATCTGTTGGAATATCCCATAGGATCCTACGAAACAATCCGCAACATCGTTGCTGCTGTGGGACGTCCAATGGGGTCGTTGGATTCCTACGGGACGTCTCATTGGACGCCCCAGCGGACATCCCACAGGAATCCACGTAATAGTTACAGTAGAGATTCCGGACATATACTCTATATAAATATATAATAGCGGAAGGAGTATATAACCATTCGTACTGGAGTGTGATGTCATCATATGTGTAACATGGTGCCCGGCGCTATGTAAAATAGAAGTACCGACGCATCATACTATTGGCACTACGTGGCATTGCGTACACTTGTGTTGAGCTGTGGCTGTCGTTGCGCCCTGGTACTTATTGTGCAGGAACAGTTACATGTTTTCCAGTACAAGCGTTATATTTAAAAAAGGAAAAGTACGCTTCAGCTGTGAGATCGGCCAAAATTGATTTTTGTCAAACCTCAAAAACACTCATCTTCGCAAGAATTATATACCTGATCAGGGGTGATTTTTATTTTTCATGTACACAACGCACAAGAAACCTGGTAGTCAATTCCTGGAAGAAGTCGATCCTGGCAACCTTTTGCTGGTGTTGTAATATTTTGTATTTACTGGTTCTCGTGTCGATGACGCGAGCCTGAGCACATATGAACATGGTTTTTTCGCGCTTTTTTTCGCCTCCATTATCGTTGTCGTTATCGTTATCGACTTGATCGTTATCGACTTTTCGGGTTTTTCGGTACGGTAACGATAATTATCGATATCGTTATCGTTATCGTTATCGAAGTTATTTTGACCTTATCGCACCGAAACGTTTTTTGTTTCGATATCCAACACCAGTGTAGACTGGCTGTACTCGAGTTTCACAGTCCACAGGTTGTAAATCAAAGGCGCCGTCCGCTTCGTATTCTCAAGTGGTGCATACAAAGTTCTGCGCTGACGCGCAACTCTAACCCAACGCGATCTCAAGACCATCGGACAAAGAAAGGGTCGGTCGACGCGAGTTTGTTGTTTGGTCGCGGTATTAGCCCTAAATTAATACCTGGCACCTACGTACTGTATTAATAGTACGTACGTAACAGGGCTGACGGCTGACGCCCAGACGCCAAACTAAACAAAATGGGATATCACAGCACATATTATACCGCTAGCCGCTATCGCAACAGCATTTTATTTTGTACATTTTCCATCCGACGATGCGTTGTTGCGGACCATCATAGCGCTGAATGCTGTGATCTCAGCACCGCGCTAGCGCATCACGAATCAATGCGCTCAGGCGCACTAACCATTACTATTTTTCAAAAATATTTTAAGGACGTCAGCTGTGAGTTCGACGAATTTCGGGTCGATACTCATCATGTTTAACACATTTCCAAGTCCCAAAACTAGTAAGGTCTAACTCCAAGTGTTTTCTTCCCATTTCGGGATTGAGGTGCGAAAGGGGTTAGCCCCTTTAAAGCCCCTGAACCCCTCCCTGTACTGAATCCAAGTAATTTTGTCCCCGAAAACGGGTTTCCAGTTGTAAAGGGGTTAAGACACCCTTGTGGGGCTTCAGGGGAAAAAAAGGACGAAAAAAACTGCCGATTACAGCATCCTTATTATCACGCAGCAACCGGGGCAGCTATTAACGTTGGACTAACTGACGGCCATTTTACTGTCGAACTCCAGTTTAATGCAAGTACCTGTAAAGACACGCGCATAGCTTGCACTGCCGCCGTGTGCTGCGTGCTCGCACCATGATGAAGAACGCGCTTGCTTATACTTTGTTTTTGTCGCTGTACATGGGCGCCTTAATGGGTTAACGTTTCGGACCCGTATGATAGCGCTGAACGCTTCAATTTCACTCAGCTTCGACATAAAGCAAATGCCGATTTACGACGCCTAATTTTTTTTCTCAGTCTAACTCCAAGTGTTTTGTGTACATGTCGGGACTGCGGTGTTAGGAAGGGTTAACTTCTAATGCGCAAAAATCTTCGCTTCGAACGGCTCGTTGAGTGACGCGCAACGCTGAGTTACGCGCTTCCAAGACCGTCGGAGAATGGAAGGGACGGTCGAAGCGAATGTTCTGTTTGGTCATGATGCTATCGTAGCACTAAATTTAGACCTCGACGCACAGAAGAAGGCTGCAGTGTTGGCTTTGATCGATACTGCCACCGGGAGATGTCCCCGCGCGGTCTGGTTCGATCTATCTGTAGCGCTACGCGTAATATATTATATCCGAATACACGGATACCGTACACGAGCAGCAGTTGTAGTCGAATCGTATAATAGTGTGTTCATTGCTGCAGCGACGTCATGTGCCAGCCGCGACACCATTCAGCAGGCACTCACTGTAGACAGAGGAACCGAAATGTAATACATGGTACGCAACATTCAATACTCGATGTATCATGCATAGCAGGAATCATACACATAAAAAAGAGAAAGGTTCTCCTTCAGTAGCGGCAACCTGGTGTTTGGGCGGCAACGGGAAGAAAGATACTCGTATGTAAATGCTACTGCAGTTTGAAGTAAGCCATTATTACTTCGTACACGAGTAGCAGTTGTAGTCGAATCTTATGCATAATAGCGTGTTCATTTTGCTGTAGCGACGGCATGCGCCAGCCGCGACACTGACTAGTCATCAGGCACTCGCTATTTGGAACCGAAATATAATACATGGTGTTCAACCTTCAACATTCGATGTATCATATATATTATACACATAAATCGTTCTTTTTTAGTAATCCATGTATAAATTCGAAACAGTGAAGAAACAGATCAACACCGAAAAAACATGTACAAAACCGAACGATGACCAAATGAAAGGATGTCGACATACGTGTTTTGTGGAGCTATACTTGTAGATTGCTGATTACCAAGTGGAAATAACGGACAGAGAGCGAAAATGACATCAGCAGAAAGAACGAACCTAATTTTTAATGTATCTACTATTATAAAAAATAAAAATACACTCCATCCAGCTGTGAGATCGAAGTTTTGTCGAAACTCATCTTTGCAAGCTGTGTGTGCTACTCCGATCGCGCGTTTTACGAGTTGTGTGTCCTCATTGAGGATATAGGTCGGCGACTCCCCTTGCAACTACAGTGTAGCTATCAGGGTCAACAGGGTAATGTTAGTCAGTCTGTGCGCGGAAACTATAAAACCCGTTTCTGAGGGGGACAAAATCTGACAGCTGTGGAGGGAAATGTATCCGTTTATCAAGTGAATCCTGTACGTCGAATAACCGGTGAGGGGGGGGCGGAGTTTTGAAGGACGTGGGGGCCTGGTTTTGATCAAAAGCGAGCGAGGTTGGAGCGGGGGGGGGGCGGACGGGCGGGCAATTTGTGCGTGGAAGCTATAAATCCTTTTAAGGGGATAAATCTGACGGTTTTGGGAAGAAAAAAAAAATGCCATCTGGCTTATGTATCCTGATATATGACCTAGGGAGTCCGAATCGACCCAAGCTTACCTACTAAATGCATACTTTCATTTGTCTTGGCGTGTAATTTGTCTTCGGGTCACTTGATTAAAAGGCCCTGCTCCGCTCTCAGCGCTCCCACTCGGAGCACGCCCACCGAAACCCTCTTGTCGGGAAACTTCCCGGCTGGTTTTACCAAACCAGCAGATTTTATCGATGGTAAAATCTCGTAGGAAATGTTTTCCCTTAAAAAACAAATCCCCACAAGATGCCGTTCTGATCAGAAATGATCAGAAATGAGCCCAAATACCCCGAAACGTCCCTGAGGACGGACAAAAAAACAAACAAAAAAAACGAAAACAATGTGCGTGATGCTCCTCCTTACTCTACTTGAAGGCCGTCAATGAACACCGAACACCGCAATGAACGCCGAACACCGCGACGCTTTGCTTATGATGGCAGCACGCGTTGATAGAGCATCCCACTAAGACGCATATAACGGGATGATAGGAGTTGCACTCATTTTTTCGGGGGATCCTTCGTTTGAGGAGAGGCAGGAAAAGAACGTTTCTGCCTGATTCTACGATAGCCCCCCCCCCAAACCAGCGATTTTGTTTAACGAACGTTGCATGGCTGCTCGACACGAGGGATGATGCCATGAAGAAAATGTCTTCCATGTATTTCCTTGTTTTCAAAGGACTATCGAACGATGACATCGAGGCGGCAAGGGGCACCGTGTTTCAGGAGATACGGCCGGGAACTGGTTTCAAAACCGGCGATTTCGTTATAGAAAAGTTGAGGGGGCTACCGTAGAACAACTATTTTATGGCTTTACAAAAATCCTCTTAACACGTCGATCAGCTGCGAGTTCGATTAATCTAGAGTCGATGCTCATCTTTGCAAGCTGCGTGATACACCGGCCGCTCGTCTTGCACGTAAGGTATGGTGTTCTGACCGCTTGCTCCTGAGTATTTGTGAATCGTTGGTTGTAGCGTACGGGGTATCGTATGTCAATATCTGCACCGAGTACTTCGGTTGCCGTCTATATACTCGGCATATATATGTGGAAATCGATTGGTGGGACTACTGCTGTGTTTTTTCTCGAATGTATACAAATGATACCGGTACCAGTATTTATAAGCACGACGCATTTTGGATGCCACTTGACGCAGGAAAATGCTTCGTATTCCTACGATTTTGGCACATATTATATGATATCCTGGCTGCTTGCTCCTGATTATTTTGTGCGCGGGCTATTTGGGCCTTAGCTTCTAGGCCAAAATGTTGAATACTGATATTTCTTTTACGTATTTGCGCGGGGTGTTCTGACCGCTTACCCGTCACCAGTTTTATTTATTATTGCACAAATAGTTTTGGTTTAATCGTCGCGCGTTTTTTTTTTTTTTTCTTCTTGCAAATTTGTACACAGCAGTGGTAGTTTGGCCGTAAAACTTTACGCATGAACAGTGTCCATATTTGCATGGGATAATCTGGTCCTTTGGTCAGTTGCAAATTGCAGAAATACACGGCTCATTGCAGACACCCTGGATAGGTAGCGGATCCAAGACTCGACGAGGCCGAAGTCCGAGGGGCCTCTACGCGCTGCGCATTGATGTTGATACGTGTGCACGTACACCCGCACTGCTGTCGAATTTGTGCGTTCTTGCCCTTCAACCGTTAATGAAATCATACTTGACAGAGTATCGACATTCAATCCAGCACGTCCAGTGCCCGTGCCTATTTTTCATGCTTTAGAAGAGGTACAAGCTCTGTCGTAACAAACCCGAGACAAGGACATGCATCGCAATTCGAGGCGAGTCGACGAGGGAAGAAGGGGCTGAAGTATTCGCGCGATAGGTATGAAGGCACGTACCGTGCTGGGGAGCCAGGAGAAGAACATGCTCTGCGGGGCGTAAAATGGGCGTTCGGCTCGTGGTGCGAGTGTGCGTCCATCCCGCTCGTTTTATTCTTCTATGCGTGGTGCCGGGTGCCTTAGAATATTATGCATTTTGCACAGAATCAAGGTCAAAATGACGACGAATAAACCTCAGACATATCGTGAGGTGCTTGCATAGGGGCCACACAGTTGTTGTTGTTGTTGTTGTTGTTGTTTTTATTGTCGTTGTTGCCCTCACATTAACTCGCATAATCAAGTCCGTGGTCACAGGACAGGCTCCAGTCACTCTGGAGTGGAGGAATACCCCAGGAAAAAAAACACAAACAAAACCCAAAGTGGTGCACGCGTACAGTGCCATAGCTGACACAATTCATACCTCCGCCAAAAAAAATGAAAAAGTGAAATCGGTAGTCAGCGTACGATGTGCCAGGTCCATAATGGTCCATACGTCTCACTACTCGCGCCTGAAAAAAAGCAGCTATACCGCTTGCCACCCAGAAAAAATTACCACGTATATTACGCGTGTCCCCGCCTGGTTGCCTATTGAGCAGGTTCTCGTTGCCACTACCCTGCGTCAATCATTGTTATAGAAGAAGGGCAGCTTCTTTATCCAATTTCAGTTCGCGGACGAACTCTGTTCGCCCTGAACCCAAAAGAGACAGCTCGGACCAAGCGTCGCCCTGAACTCGAAACAAATTTGGCCAGGCATTGTTATAGCAAAAAGGCAGCTTCATTGTCCAGAGTCAATTCGCGGACGGACTCTGATCAAGCACTCGGGGCTCGCCCTGAACCAAAAACAAACGGCTCGGGCCAGCCGTCGCCCTGAACTCGAAGCAAATCGCTCGGCCCGAGCCTCTTCCTGGATTAAGAAAAAAAAAACTCGGGCCAAGCCGCGCCCTGAACCCTATAGACAAATCAATCCCTACCCCTGGGGCATAGCACGCTACCACCGCAGCCAAAACCATCTGTAGGTTTACTGACACTTTCTTGGAGACACAGGATTTCCGCTATTCGCGGTGCGTTACGATCCGGGGTTGCCAAGCGATTACTGTTATTTTGCACCAGTTCCGCACTGGAATTTTCTGTCCCTTTTCGATCTGTTTGAGGCCCTCTTCGCTCCTCAGGCAGAGGAAAACGGCAACAGGTTCAACCCAATTCTCGAAAGAAGCAAAGCGCTCTATGCCAAAAATGAGGAAGTGAGCCCCAAATAAAGCATCTGCGACGAGAACAACACAGAAAAAACCCTCAATATATTTTTCGCGTGCAGCGAAAAGCACACCAAAATATGTTTTGCCTCCGGCGAAACAGACCGAAACATGTTCTTTCGCCTATTAATTGGGTGAATTAGGACCCACACAACAAAGGAAAGCGTGACGCGTGCCGAAAGCCGCACCATGCCATCGGTACGTGGTGAAAAAACGGGATTTGCGACGAAAACATGCGCCAGCGCAACGTTTCACCACCTAATTGACGCCTCGCTGGTTGGTGATTCCGGATCTGAGTTGCAGTTAGGGAGGGAGAAGGAGAAAGAAAAGCGCGAAGGTAACAATAGATGGGATGAGCAGTCCACAAAAGAGAAAAAAACATACCTCGCAAAGAGAGAATGGAGATTCGGCCCTGCACATGCTGTGCCAAATGTACTACTGGATAATAGGGTCTGGAGCCTGCATACGCCGTCAAACCTGACAAATTGCGGGAGAGAAATATACCTGGTATAAAATAGCCAAGAGAAAAACAAAGAAAATAAATTACCAAGAGCAAGTAATATAAAAGAACAAAAGAGCCTGAACAAAGGAATAACGATACAACCGGGCATTAGGCAAGAATTTGATCCGTTTCAAAAAATAAACCGTTTCAAAAAAGAAATGCCCAAGGAGGAAGGAAAGGTACCCAAACCCAATCAAGAAACATTCAGAAAACAACAAACACAACTAAACAAATCAACACGACGCAAAACTCAACTAAACTAAACTAAACTAAACTAAATCACTTCAAACTGACTAAAGTAAACTAAACTAGACTAAGCGAAAACAGAAACCAAGCAAACCATAGCCAAAAAAGAACCGAGGCAGCGGCCAGTCTGTGCTCCGAATACAAAAACCGCAGGAGCATTGCCTCATGGCCTACCATACTATTTTTAGGGCTACCGGTGTGCCTGCACGGTCAATAGGATATAATTGTCTTCCTACCCCCTGGGACATGAATAGAGAGCACCATAGGAAAACGGCAAAGCGGAGAAGGGAAAAGGATTCACAGTATATAAAACAGAGCGATCGGGAAGCACAAAAAGCGAACAAGTTGCAGCACGAAAGCAACAGAACGTCGGTACATGGGCTCACGAGAAGAAGGGGAAGGGAAGACTCGCCTTCTTCATACGCCGGCGACAGCGTTGGTAGTGTTGCAGTATCCCAGGTGGAATTCCCCGAAGAGGACTTCTCGTTTTTTGGCCAATATGAATGGGCTCCAAAAGGGTTATAACCTTGTTGCTGTTAATACCAGCTACTGCAAGAATTATCCAACACCAAGTCCAAGCTTTACGTCCCCAAATGCTTTGGTGCAGCTCTTTTTTTTTTTCTCTTCATCCCTTTTATTATCCTCGCAATACTCTCCCCCTCCTTCCCTCCCAGTAGTAACTAAGATCCGGGGTCACATAGCGGGCCCTCTTCCCCCCTCCCCGCTACGGTACGTTCCTTCATTTTTATCGCGAGAAGAATTCAGCGTGTTCTTCCCTCGTCGACTCGCGTCGAATTGTACCTCTAAAAGGGGTTAAATCCACCGCTCTCGTGGAGACAATTCGCGCTGTCGTTCTACTGTCGGTCCGTACGCTCGTACGAGCAGGCAGACGCCCGTATCTCGGTAATGAATCTATCAGCAGTTCGTGGCGTGACAGCGCCCACCATGAGAAAATATACAAAAGCAGTCTACAAAGTTCCCCTGCGCGATGATGTTCGCTTGAAATCCCATCCGGGGGTGTCGCAAGTGGAAAAAGAGGAACACAGGCGTCCCTATATATGAGCCTCGCGGCACCAGGTAAAACATTAAAAAAAAGCTCTTGACAATTGAAAGGAAAAAATAATTAGCAACGTGGCACCGCGCAAGTAACTGGGCGAGTAACACAGACTATTCATAGGTAAAACGAGTTTTATAGGTTAGTTTGTGGCCGTCGCGACGAACGGGCAGCAGGATGTTTTGCACCTGTCGTCCAAAATGCGCAGAATGATTAGACTATGGAGCCAAAATCGCCCTTGACGAGATGCAGGGGATTCAAGCCTGGTATATATTCTCAAACGCGCGACCGGAGTATCACGCAGCAGCTTGCAAATATGATGATCGACCCTTAGATTGATCGAACTCACTCACAGCTGGCGTATTTGAAACATAAAAAGAAGGTACGTATGCCGTGGTGGTCGGCGGCGGACGCTTCAGGCAAATCTCGCAAGGGTCCCTTATTTTTTTGGTGTCGTCAGAATTAGAAACGTGCGTTCGCCGTGATAATATAACGGTTCTTTGAGTTAAATTGACACACGACATGTTTGAAAATACGTGGAAGTGTGGTGAACTTGACCCTTTTAGAGCCCCCAAAAACCCCTCCCTATACTAGTTCCAAGTAATTTTGTCGCCAAAAAGGCTTTCCAGTAGTGAAAGCGTTAAGCTTTATTTTTCCCCATCCGCCGGAGGACAAGAAAAAAAAACGGTCATCACCGTTGGAAGGTTGGTTTGCTCCGCTACGTATACCCGCCGGTACCAATGTTCTTTCACGTGTACCCGCCAGTACAAAGCTCTGGTGTTTGGTAGGTATGTGTGCCCGTTTTTTCGAGCGGTCTTCCCTTGAGAACAATCATTGCTGACTTTCGCATTGAATGCTGTGCGCGCCTGTATTATTGCTTTTTTGCTCACCAAGAAAGAGGAAACAAGAAGAGGCGAATGCGGGAGGACCTTCCCTTCGAAGAACCCCTGCCGGATCTGTGGTCGATCAGCCTGGCGGTCGGGGGAGACCTTGTCGGAGGAGGTCCCTGCCTCGAAGACTACAATGTCTTGGAGTGCCTGCAGCTTGAGCTCGACAGATCTCGCTGCCGGTATTGGCGGGTGGAAGGCGCGAGCGACCACAACGGCGACAGTCGCCATGTGCTGTGCGAACATAGGTAGTCACGGTACGAAGATTTAGTGAGTGCGGTTATATCGGGTGTTGCCTCCGCCCTGTCTGGTGCGGTTCAACCGTTTACGTAACGTGTCTGCGCGTATGTGTGGTACGTACTGTACCTGGTAGGTAGTACCGGGGGGCACAACACAGCAGTGCGTATCATAAGTAGTATGGAACAGTAATACCTCGTAGTATCATCGGTAGTAGTCTTGGTAGCATACCTGTTTTGATGGTATTAATAGTAGAGTGATCGTAGTAGTATCCACAGTGGCACCTTCGTGACGCGTCTCTGTTCTGCTTCAGGTTCCACTTGCCTGAGAGGCTCGCCATCCCGCAGCTGGGACGCTTGCGGGAGCTCATGCTTCGCGAGGCGCGCCTCCTGGATTCCCTGTCACACGAATGCGTGGTCCCCCTGGAGCGCGGGTGGCTGGAACAGCGAGCAGGCGCACAGCCGACCGACGAGTTCCTGTACGAAACGCACCCAAAATTAACAGCTGGCGCTTTGACCAAGAACCTGGATCGGCCACCAGCAGCGACACCGGAGTCCGCGACCGCCGAGAACCTCCCGAACGGCACCTGTCCGTACCGGGAAAGCTCGCGCTTCCACGGCTACTGCACACGGCATCCCCGCCTTTCGAGCCCCGCGGCAGTGCGCTGTGGTTCTTGCGCCGCCGCGAGGGGAGCCGGCGGAGAACGCGAGTCGGCTGATCCTTCTTGCTTCCTCGATGGTGGCGCCTTGAGAGGGCAGAACAACGATAACGATGCTGCCGCTTTTCTTCTCCGTTCGTGTGTTCCGATTACCGTGGCCGACGTCGACGACGATGAAGACTCGGAAGAAGAAGGGGGCGGCCTATCAGGCAACGGGAGCGCCGTCAGCGAGCGCGGAGTTGAGCGCTTCGGAGATTCAGAGCAGGACCGCTGGGGCGGGGATGACACTACCGACTGGAGAGGGATCGCTGAACCAAAATTGACCGCCGCCGGGGGGACGGAGGTGGGGCTTGAGGTTTCTGGGGTCGCAACGCCGCCGTCAGCGCAGCCATTGGACGAGGAACGGTGTGATCCCGCCGTTGATCAGGGTTGTGCATTCCGTAACGACAGGCGGGAGGATGCCGGCGACGATAGCCGAGCTTCGCGGCAGCAGAAGCGCACACTCCGTTTGGCATCTTATTTGCTGCTGCCGGACTGGCTACCGCTGCGGTTGTGGTTCGAGACGGAGTTCAGGCCACGGACTGCTGCAGCACCGGGTGCACGGGAGGGGCCGACAGTAGCAGTTTCCGCGGCTGAAGATTGGGAGACCGTGTGGAGACATTTGGTGCGAATGTTCATGCAGGTAGTTCGCGGTGTGGATCACCTTCACACACAGGGGGTTGTCCACAACAACATTCATCCTGGCAGTGTATGGGTGAGCGGTGAACGGGTGCTATTCTGTCCACAGCTTTTACATTCCCTATGCAGAAAGGCACATTACAGTCTTCGTGGGTTCTACCAATTTCCCGTTGATGGTTGCTGTATTTTATTGGGGCATAATATCTGGCCGCGTTTTTTTTCTTGGTCGTGCATTGCTTTCGTCTCCAAACGAGATATTAACGCTTTCATTCTACCATGTGCTTGGTAAAAACGCAATTATTATTATCGTGCCCGGCATGTCTCTTGGACTCGTGCGTGGGTGGCGTACATGTTTTTATGTGATGCAAGCTTGAGATCCTACATTAAGGGGGCGTACTGGTTGCTTGCCAATTTCAGCGAGAATCGACAGTATTCCATGTGATATGCGAAATTACTCGATTGCCCACCCCCAAAGACAATTGAACCTTGAACGCCTGGTGAAACAAATTGGCACATAAGCCAACGGCGACTTCCATGACGATTGCTTGGTTCAGCCTCAACGTTTCACAACGTTTTATTGGTTATTGAATTGTGTTGAGCATGCTGTATGTACTACCGTGCGAACCTACCTCGTAGAATAAACGGGCTGTTTGTACTTGTAGCGACTGTGAGCAACGCCACCCCCACCCAACGTGCCTGTTTGCTGTCATTACTACTGGTGCTGCTGTTGTTGTTGTTGTTGTTGTGGTTGTTGCTGTTGCTGTTGCTGTTGCTGTTGCTGTTGCTGTTGCTGTTGCTATTGCTGTTGCCGCTGCTGCTGACAATCCCGCTGCTGCTTATGCTGACAACCCCGAACCCGCGCATGCACCCGTCGCGCCTATGAATGCAGGTAAGTACAGACGGCACCTGCCGCGTGGGAGGCGTAGGCCAAGCCACGCCCCCGGGGAGTCGCAGGCCCCCCCCGCCAGCTGATCTCACACGACACCACTTCTGCAGCCCTGAGCAACGTCGCGGGTCTAAGGTAGACTCGCACTCGGATGTGTACTCTCTAGGAGTGCTCATGCTCGAGTTTTGGTGTAACTACCTGTCCTCCAGGGGGCTCGGGAATTTAGGGTCCGTGAGGGATGGCAGGGTCGTGGATTTAGTTAGGTCGGGTGGTTCGGGAGCAGCGTTACAGCTACAACCGAAGGCAGCAAGTACTTTGCTAGACGCTGCTCTTGTGAGCCGCATGTTGGCGGACGATTCATTTGATCGTCCAGACTGCTTCGAAATATTGGACGAACTCGCCGAGAGCAATTATTAGGAGATGGCGGCGTTCCGCTTCGTGCAATATATATATATATATATTCGTAGTGATAATGCATGGCGCAGCTATCTGATAAGTAGTTTTTCGCTCGGGCCCTCTCAAGTATGATTTTAACTGCGACTGCATGTCAGTACCTGGTGCGCGTATATATATTTTTATTTTTTGTTCTTCATTACCACTCGTGCATGGTGTACCTGGTTTATATTTTACGTTATTTGCGGCATGTAAAAGTCCGTGTGAACCTTTTGCGTATTCGAAAGGAAAGGGGACAAGAAAAGGGTTTTGATTGCCAAGACCGGTGAAAAATCTTCCCCCGGCACTTACGGGGTGGTACGCGGAGCCTCCTCGTTGGGAGCGGAGGCATCTCCCTCGCTGAAGTTTCTTGTAACGTTCCCCGACGATAGATCGCATCCCGTTTCTCTATACAGGGCCGGGGATACCGGTTACGTGTCATATGGTACACCATGTTTGGGCGAGGATTTCCGGTAGGTAAGCGTCTGCCCGCGCGCATGTTGAGAAAGGGTCGTATTGGCTGCGGCCTTTGAGTGGATGCCTGGCGGCAACCGTGAGGGCAGAAGTAGTGTGAACTTTCCGCATCAAGGTAGGATCGTGTCAGATGGCACGTGTTGCTATAAGCGTTTGACGTGGATATACGAGCGAGAACGCGCTGGGTGGTCACTGGAAAGGAAGTCTCGCAGCGCAGAGTCGGCGCTGGCCTGGCCGGGTCATCTACAAAAGTATTGTGGCCGTGTTGTCTAGTACAAATGTGTACTGTTTACCCCCTTAGAACTGCGCCCATTTTTGTTGTTGTATAAATGCCTTCGATTTTGTGTTGGGTAAGGACGGGTGGAAGCCGGCGTTGGCCAATTTGATGGCGCCCTGGGAGCGTGGCGAACACCGACTGTAGCTTGTAGTGTAAGCGTACTATCGTGTTTTGTGACGGACACGCCAAGTACCGCGCACCGACGATGATGACGTCGTGCTGTCGTTGCGTGAGACCGGTAACTGTTATGGTATCCCCTCTAGCTGGCAGGCGTTATCGCCTGCGTGAACGAACGGCTCCGCCCCCCCCTTCTGTCAGAAGGTGTGAGGGGGACAGCAAGCAACTAATACCTGAGATGTAACACCCAAGCAACTCTCGTGTGAGTGACCGTTACAGTTGCCATGCTATTGTTGCGGTGAGACCGGTAACTGTTATGGTATCCCCTCTAGCTGGCAGGCGTTATCGCCTGCCTGGACGAACGGCTCCGCCCCACCTTCTGTCAGAAGGTGTGAGGGGGACAGCAACCAACTAATACCAGAGATGTAACATCCAAGCAACCCTCGTGTGAGCGGCCATTGCAGGGCCAGAGGCACCCCTGCATAGCACTAGGGAGTCCCTACGTCCATATGGCCCCTATATCATACTACTGCATAACGGTTCGCACGTGGGAAAACAAAGCCGTTTGCCACTGGCACAATATCCCCACTCTGATTCCAACTATTGATATTAATAGTGTCCCCTCAGCAGGGCTGAAGTTCTTAAGGGGCGCTAAGCATGGAATAATACGAATTGTTACAATGAACGGAATGACGGGTACCGGGTACTGCGTGGTTTGTACTACAAGTAGCACCATACTCGCCGACTTGGCTCTACGCTGATGCAAGGACAAGGATAGTTATGGTCCCGGGTGGCCACCAGCATCTTTATGGAAGAAGCACGTTAAATTGAAGTAATGCGTTAATTTACCATCTCTGAACCGTTGACATGCTGCGTCACGTGTAGCAGCATCTTCAAGCTTGACGAATAAAATAGTAGCGAACTCGCAGCTGAGGTATTTAGAATACTTTCATAACATATCTGGTAGCTCGTAGAATTATTGATCGACTTCGCTGAGGGAAGAACAACTCTCGAGCCTCGAGCCCTATGCCCAATGAAAGCTCCTGTCTGAGCGCTGTTGCATACCCGTACTAGCTTGTGCCACGCTCCGCCACATGCACGCAACGTTCACTTATTTTCTTTCAGTTCGAGTGTTGCCACTGCATTGTGTCTCACAAGTAACACGACCCCTATTAATGCTAGTCTATACACTACGAGTGCTTAACTTGTATTGCCCCGATCATCTTCCTCTGATCGTTGAGGCTAGGCGAACGCTACTCGTGCTGATGATTTTTGCTTCCGTTCTTGATAGACCTTTTCAATAATAAATAATAATGTGCGACGACGAGTGCGCGAACTTCTTGCTTCCACACGCTGTTTATCTTTTGCCTATAAATGCAGTCATGGTCCATAAAGAAACCATTTCTCATGTGCTCGTTTACTGCAGAATCCGCTAGGTTGAATAGCATGCTATGCGCACGTTTCATGAAGGGGCGTGGGTTTTTAGCCTCATGAAGCGCCATGAGCTATCATGAAGTTCCATGATAGATTCACGAGCTCCGATGAGGTTTCATGAAGGGCCGTGAGGATTCATGAGGCGCCTCGAGTTGCCATGAATAATCCACGAAGTTCCACCAACTGTCATGAGGTCTCACTAAATGCCTGCGTGAGGTTCCATGAGGTGCCACATGGAGCACCATGAGTCATCATTACGTGCCATGATGAGGTTTCCTGGCGTGTGCTAAAGTGCCATGAGGCTTCATCAGATTGTATAACACGCCATGAACGTTTCGTGATCGGCCATAACGTGTCGTGATCGACCAGAACGTTTCTTGAGGTTTTCATGCTGTTTTGCGAGGTTTTAATCAACGCTGTTCATGGGTCGTGACCGGATCCGCGGATCGGGTCACGAGGTACTTCAAAAACCCGCGGGTCGAGTCGGGTCGGGTCAGGAGGTTGAAATATCACGGGACGGGACGGGTCGGGTCGGGTCGGGTCAGGAGGTGTTCTAATATCACGGGTTGGTTGGAGTCACTCGGACCCGATCCGCCCCGCGAGAAGGCATCCGACCCGTGAAATGCCCAGGTTTTGATGAAATCCTATGAGATGCCATAAAGAGCTCTAACGCCTTTGTCTGGAAAGCCGTTTTGGGGACAAAATCACTTGGAATTAGTATAGGAAAGGGTTTTAGGGCTCTCAAGGGGTCAAGGTGGCAATAAAATTCACGAGGCTTCAGAAGATGTCGAAACTTTCGTGAAGGGCCATGCGGTGCCATGACGTTGCACGCTTCATGAAGGTCCATAAAAGTCTCACGAGGTGCTATAATAGACTGTGCGAGGAACGGCAAGAGAGCGCGCACTGTTTCGTAAGAGTCGTCTTTTTTGTCGATGTCGTAGAGACACGGCGCAAGGCGCCCGAAACAAGCGTGGTGTGCTCCCGAACAGGTGCTAGATAATTGGAACGAAGAAGCAGCACCATGTGCTTACTGTTACTGTATGAGATACTGCCGTGCGCCATTTGATGCGAGAATCTTTCATCAAGCGGCGCGTGAGTTCAAGGATAAATAGCAGGCGAGAAACAGGACAAGGCAAACAGCCAGACCCTTCAAGCTCACGAAGCAGCACCAGCACCATAGCATACATACAGCATCACGCCGATACGAAAAAGATCGCGGTATCAATTCTAACACGAACAAAAAACTTGAGCGAAACGGCAAATAAATTTCGTACCAGGTACAGTATTCATAGTGCGATACTCTGCGACACGAGGACACGACCAAATTGGATGCTACTATGCGTCACGCAGCTTGCAAAATTGACTTATCGATCACTCAACCAGTTGCACTCACAGCGGATGCGTTTCAATTGGTAGCGGCATGGCCATCCTTGGCACGCACACGAGGGGTTATCAGCGGGGCGTGGCACGGAGCGGAGCTGGCGCCGACGGCGATATCATAGCATCCAGCGTCTCTCACTATTAATAGCGTATTACAACCCTTCTATGTATAGTACACCGTGTGACATCATAGCATCCAGCGTCTCTCTCTAGCGTCCTACAATAGCTCTACAGTTGCTCACTCGCCGGTGCTTGCTACCCACCGCAGCCACCTTTCGCCGCCGCTGCCGACCGAACAAAAAGTTGTACAGCACCACTCTGAATGGAAATATAGCGACAATTGGAGTTATATTATGGAACTTAAACGGTCTTTACCCTTCCGTCCAGAGTGGTATTTGTCAAGGCAATGGGTCACTACCCGCTGGTGCGGGTTCCCCACCCCCGCCACCCCCCGCCGCCGCTGTCCCCGCGGCTCCCGCTTCCCCCGGGTCATTGAAGACGCGATCCGTCGCAACAGCGCTCTCTAAACGCTGTTTTGGTGAGAAGGAGCCGGGATCTCGCCGTGGGGCATTGGGGTCCTGGACAGCAGAAGACGCAAAGATCCGCAAAGTCGAGGAGAGGGCGATTGGTCGGTAGTTCGGGTAAGTTTTTCGTGTGCGGATGGTGACTATTGCAGAAAAAGGCGCGCATCAATTTTCGAGCAGCGCTGCACAGACACCACACGCCCCCCTCCGCCGTTGCGAAGCAGACACAAAATATGAGTATCGCTGTTATCTGTCGTGCTGGTACATAGCGGTGGAGAGCCTCTGGGTGCTCCTACGAAATCTAAATCCTAAATTATTTCACTTTGCTCGTACATAGCGGTGGGGAACCTCTGGGTGCTCCTACGGAATCTAATTCCTCAATACTTTCACTTTAGCGCTGGTTTCACCGAGGCTTCCACGACTCTTCGCGAGAAAACAGGTAAACGCGAACGAAAAAAAAACGGTGAGTGCTACGATCGGGGTCAATTTTTTTGGGGGCCAAAACGTGTCTGACTGAAGAAGAACTACCCGATGTCGTCGGAGCACCATTTGCAGTAACAGCAAGGGTCCGCCAATAAGTCGGTCTAGGCGGCAAGGCGGTACCCCGATACAAGGTGGGCGCGACTAGGGAATTGCACCCATCACCCCGAACGAATAAGGCGGTTCCCCCAACAAGGCGGTCATAATGCTTTGGCACACCACCGCCTTGCTGAGGGACCCATACTGTAACAAAGATGGTCGTTGGGTCCGTAGGCCGCGAAAACACTTTCGTTTTACTCAAGGTCAGTTCAGGGGTGACGTATAGAGATCCTTGAGTGAGGGCTCCCACAGAAACAACGTGCATCCGAGACTACTGTAGCATACGTCGTGTGTTGAGGCTTAAACGGGGGCGGTCCCCCGTAGCTAGCTTTACTCACCTTCAACAACGACAGCTCTTCCTGCAGTCCCCGCATAGCCTCCTCTAGCTCTTGGATTCGGAGGCGCTCCGCGCCCAGCGTATGCTGGAGATTGTTGAGGTATTCTTGGCTCACAAGCACCATGTCGGTGCCATCCTGGGCGAAGATGAAAGCGGAAGAAGATACGCGTCCCGTCGTGCTTAAAACATGATGTGAATCACCTATAAAGTTTCGCGGCAAGATCTATTGTGTGGCACACACGATGTTTTGGCGCATGTCCTCTCGTTTGCTTGTATGCACCGTAGCTTTCTATCAAATGCCGATCGTATCGTTTCAAGACGTTCGCGCGACTTGCCACAGGTATTCCACCGATAACATAATTGTTACCCCAAAACATGCGGTAAAAGCAAGCTGATATCCGTGAAGCGGAAGAAAACACGTTATCCTAGCAGAATAAAGGAAACGAGCGCCATCTCAGGGGGAAAAAGTCGTCGACAAGGAACTGGGGGCGGCTGTCGAGCCTACAACTGGCCTGCCGGTTTTACGTTGCGTGCTTGAAGCGCGTCGCGTGAGCTTAAACATGCAAAATTCCACTTGGCGCGTTGTGTATTAAATCGTGCTCTACAATACGGCAAATGTGGCAGGGATTTATAGACCTTGACGTGTTGTCGACGCAGCAGTACGAACCTCCTGAGAGTGCCTCCTGTCAGCCCACCCATGTTAGACTGGAGGACACCTTTTCAGATATCCGCATCTGGCTTTCACGGTGCACGGCATCGTGACCTTTAATCGAATAATAGCAGACTATCGTACAGGTGCGCTCGCATACAGCAAACACCACGTTGCATTGAAACGCAGAGCTGGGTATCAGGAATCAAGTGCGTTCCGCAATATCGAATCGAGCTGCAGAAACATCACCTCGTGGGAGCGCTCGCAGTGCTTCTTGCCTTACAAGCCAAATCCGTTCGTCCTTCGGGAGCTCTTCGCTCAAGCACAGCTCCCGAAAACATGGCACGCTTGCCATCAGATCAAAGACAGTGTGGCGCCCGGTTGAGCACGCCGGACACATAACGGCTACAAAGTAGTGAGGCACACGAAAAGAGGCGACCACTCACCCCCTGTGATGCATCCCTTGGCGTGAAACCCGTAGTGCTTACTCCCGACAGCTGCACGGGAGACATCAGCCCAGAAGGTGACGCACCCATGTCGGGGCCGATCGAAGCCGCTGATCGACGAAAAGCATATTTTGGGTGTGTATGGCAAGCAGTTCGTGGGGGCATGTCGAACGGGGTGTGTGGATTTCTCGTGAGGCAAAATCGCATTCGACAGCAAAGCGCAGAGAAAAAATCCTATCGAAAACAGGCATTGCAGGGCATGCAAGCGCAGCACGAGCACGTCGGGCGGCCATCCCCGGGAAAAAGGAAGTTCAACGTTGATGAGCCTATCCGATGGTCTGTGAGTAGCTCTGGCCTGGCCGCAAGGCTGGCATGGCCGGGTGTGAATCATGAAAGCGGCAACCACGTACTCTACTCGGCGTCGAACATGGTGTCCTAGGGACTTCGCGTTCTGTCGCCGCGTGATCATCGCAATAGACAGTGGAAGCATCAACATCAATACAACATCAAGAGCTAGTAGAAGATGCGCAAGGAACAAGCGCTGCAACTGGGGCTTACGTAAACGGGTATTTTGCCGTGCTTCTTTCTCGAAAACACACACACGCACAGCAGGGCGCTTACACGTGTTAGTCGATCTACGCACAGCACTGAAATTTCTCCCGTCGCGGTAGCCCAGCATCACCTAATCAATGTCAGACCCCAAACCATCACCGTGCATAAGGAATTGTCGGAACACCAGAAAGAGGAGCTGGCACCGCCGTCTTTTTGCTGTATCTCCTCCCAAGCGCTTACATACTGTACATTTGCACGTGTCTTGCGCCCTCCTCCCAAAGGTTGAAACAAGTTTACGTGATATACTGAAAAAACGCACTGAGCACCAAAGTGTTAGAGGTGTCTCCTTTGGAAATAGGAACGGTGCCCCGTCTCGAAAGGGATGCATAGTCAATGGTCAAACGACTAAAGCAAGCAACAAATGAGTACTCCCCCCCCCCCGCCTCGTCCCCTCGCCCAGAGGTTGCTTCACCGTACGTGACCCCGTGGCAGGAATATGCCCCTAAACTTGTTCACATGTGTTACCTGAGCGCCCGCCTGGGTTCAGCACGCGCGGGTTGCTCGTAGAAACCTTGTTCTTCGGGTTGATGATATAGGGTGCAACCCAGAGCCGGAACTGCATGGGTTTCTTCAAGCTCGCGATCAGCTGCGCGAAGCGTTCGGTTGGAGCGGGTCAAACGGCGAGAACGTGGAGCGGATGCAGGGGACAGCGGGGAAGAGGGAGCGACGACGACGTTTTTTGTAAACTTTCGCAGCTGCTACGTATAGCCAACGCCAGCGATTAACAAAACACACACAGATTTGAAGATCGCTCAGGCAAAAGGGATATTGCGAGAGTCTTCCTGCGCTAGCCGTCGATCACTCTCTTCGGCGCCTCTTTCGATATCGGGGTCTGGGTGCAGGAAAAACAGGGGTCGTGAATTCGTCAACTGGGATAAGCATGTTTCCGATTAAACGTCTTCACGGCTAAATCCGTAGGCGTATCACTGACAAAATTGTTGTGCGCAGTTACTTTTTCATGTCCACCCGAGGGTCTGATTTGGTGACACGTTATGCCAATCACGACACGACCGAAAGCAGCACGTCACAAAAGGTCGAACAAGCACAGCGCTTTCGCCATGGCCACACACACAACTCGCCCATGTGACGCTTGCTACGCTAGGTTTAGAGGTAGCACTTTTTTGCTAACTTAGTCTCCAAATGACGGGGCTTCTTAACACAATTTCGTCGGAATGCGATTTTTGTTTTGCTATGTGATTATTTTGTGTGCTGAAGTAGGCCATTGGATTTGTTCGTCGCGGTTTCCATTTTTTTTCTAAACACCAATTTGTTCGGGTGTATATAGTGTTATGTAGGGCTTCTCAAGCGAGGAGACGAGGAAAAAAAACGGGTGTCGCACGCCTCTTCCGTCCTATTAGTAGCGTGTGCCCTGTGTTAACTTTTCCTTTGGAAACGCAGAAATGTATTTTTGGGGGAAAAGCCTTTTGAATAAGTGGGTCGAATATTTTTTGCAGCCGCAAAACGGTCAACGTCGGCATCCAACTCTCTGAACGATGCATGCTCGTCATTGAAAAAAACACAACAGCACATGGGAGGGCGAGGGGAAATCTCTAGCAACACGTAGATGGAAAGGGAACTAACGAAGAAGAGGAACCAACAACAAAAAAAAACAGGGAGGTGAAGAGAAAGACGCGCATCTTAAATAAAAGGCACCCAACACGCATCAATTGGTGAGAATCAGCAATGACCACAGCTTTTGTGTGCCCGTACGTGGAACAAACAGCAACGCTAGAACCCCAAAAAAAAACTCGATGCGGGCGGAAAAAACAAGTGAATGAAAAGGTATACACAGACCTGCGCCGACGCCCGCTCTGAGTGGTGGATGAAGGAGTACTCCATCGACGGGTTGTGTGTATCTTGCTCCACGGTCTCCGTCGTGAAGAGCTGCCCTCCGAGCTCGTACTGGACGAACGCAAAAGATACCATGAGCGGCAGTCCGGTCGCACCTTTAATGTCAACCCTGAGATTGAAAAAAAAGTTTGAAACAAAAAAATCGACGGGCGAGAGAGGTAGAGAGGGTCGGCGCGTGTTGGCGTATGTTTTTCCCTCTGGATCGACCACATGTTTGGGGGCGCACGACCTGGAAGTAATGCATCATTACCTTTGCAGTTCTGCAAGGGTTTAACCTGAAGCAGGCGATTTTCTGAGATGAGAATGGCGTTTACGACGAGATAGAAAATCTTCTTTTTTTTTTGGGTGTGTTTGGAAGGACAAATATGACGCATCTTGCGATAGAGGGGACAGTTTTTGGGCCCATCTTTTCAGTGGGCCGGGTTCACTCGCGCGAGTGGCCCCACCTATTTCTTTGCCGTCTTAAGCTTTCGCGCGCGCGTGTGTGTGTTTTTTGCGATAAGACACCGCCATGGAATGGTGCTTGCTACGCGGCGCCAAATAAATCACCTTGAAAAACTCGCCCACAGAGTTATATTACAAGTACCAACAACGCAGCTTATAAAGATGAGTATTGATCCGAAATTCGTCGAACTCACAGCCGACGTCCTGTAAAAAATATTTTTATAAAACCACCTTGAGGACGCTTCTGCAGTGAGGTACAGAGTCACTCGGGCGGGCCAACCCGGCAGTGCAAAAGAAGGTACCGGTACCCCCCATACAGTGGCCTTGATCACATGTTCCTGAGAGTCAAATCTTACACTAGAAAACCCAGGTTTTCGCAACAGCTACGATAGAGGTTCACCACTTTTTTTCTAACACTACCCCTCATTTTGGGAGCTCAAGACCTTTCGAAGGCAAAAACTGATTTGGGACAAAAACAATAAAATTGCTACGTAATACCGGATGAAATATCCCATGGCCGAGGCACACAGCGAGAATCATGCAAAGAAAAAAAGGACGAAATTCCGACGATTTGGGGCGTAAGGAGCCCCGTCATGCAGAAAGCTTTCAGACGAAAACTGCTACCTGTATCGTAGCACGGGTCTACGAGCTGGTTCCAGCTACAGCAACACGCTTCCACCTTCGGGCCGTAGAACAGTGAGAACGCCGATTACTCGACACTACGCACATCCACGTGGCGGCATCAACAAAGGGGAACATATTGGCGAAGCTCGGTTGGGCGTGCGAGCGATAGTTCGCGAGTTATGGTAGTTGCTCATTTTACTTGGGGACGCGTTGTCGTGCAGGGATTTGAGCTACGTATAGTAAAACATATGGTCTAGTACTTTGGCCAGAACTCGGGCAATTCGTCGAGTTATTCGACACTAAAGGTATTGATATGATCGCATCACCGAGAGGAAGACGTCCGCGACACCTGGTGGTGTTTTGCGGGCCGAAAATAGATGCAATAAGACACGTATGCCAAAATACTAAAACAACTTATGGGCTCTGTGGAAACCTACAGGGAGTGTTTTTACTCTTGACGGGAACCATTTATGCACCATAGTTTTAGAGAGATAGAAATCGAACGTTGACACAGTTGCGAGTCATATCAATAGAAAAACATATCACGACTGGAGTTTTTCTCACAAACGAATGTGTCGTGCAGCAGAGTGGGTCAAAAGTTGCCAAAATACGGAAAAATGTATCTTAAGGCAGGAAAAAAAAGTCCAGTAAGCGTAATTTTTTGGATTGCCATGACGCACAACCCTGCTACATTTCATTTTCCAACCCTCAAAAACCAGGGTGCAAAAATGGGAACCCAAAAACTATGGCTGTCGCTGGAACCAGCTCGTATCGATAGCAAAAAATATATGAAATCGACATTGCCATTGTCGAGAAACAAGTGATTCACGAAAATTGAATCTCGAAGGGAGGCGTCACTCGAATAAATGCCGATTTCATGTACCATCTGTTTCTCGAGACTGCCAATCCTGATTTCGATTTGATTTTGAGCGATCCTGCCAATGACCAGCGCGATTGCCCCACCCCCATCAAGCTCAAGAGGGAAAACACCCAAGGTGTATCTGGTGGGGTCGCCTGTCCGACATCGTCAATGTCAGGATCACGATCGCAAACCTCGACAGAGAGAGAGAGCGATGATTAAACTCACCGACACCATAGATCCCTCCTCAGGATAACCTAATCGTGAATTACCTACTTTTAGCCGTTTTCTGGCATGATACGAACCAAGCAATTAGTTTTTGTCGGGATGCCGAGCGAATAGCGCGAACAGTCGGACAGTATAATATCACACTCGTGGTATAGCCCCCCTTGTGCCAGGTTCGAATCTCACCGGTACGTCCAAGGCTTGCCGAGAAAGTCATCTTCATTGTCTACCTCCATGAGGTCTTTGCCAATGTCTTCCTCCTCCGGCCCTGGGAGAGGTGTCCAGACCATCTCGAGCGCCCCCACGCTGTTATACGGTGCAGAAACGTTCTGTTTTCGGGGGGGGGGGGCGCACCACGGGTGTTGAATGCTAGCTGTTAGTTGAGCAAACAGCGCTTCGAAGGAGGGGTCTGCTTCTGGCTGTTGCCAGGCGATGTTGTTGCTGTACGTGTGACGTGGTGGCGCGCTGAAAGAAGAAATGTTAAAGGTAAAGGTTGTCTTATCAATACCAGTACCTTTTTTATTCGGTTGCTTATCGCCTTATACCAAAAGATGGTATCGGTATCTCCAGTAACTCGTGCAACGTGACTGCCGTCAAACTGTGCGCGCTAGCGGCCGGTGGATGCCGCAGACAAAGGCCACGATATCAGTAGGGGGGATGTTACGACGGTGTTATGATGATGTTATGATATACCCCCCATTTTCATTACCGGGTTTGGGTCACTCGCACGACTGCCTCTGTACCCCGCTGAAGAAATACTTTAGCCGGTTTGTTTCGCGCGGCACAGCTTACGCTTCCATTGCGGATTCCTGGCGCACAATCAAAACAGTACGAAAGCTTAAGGCCACAAAAGTAACAGAGGGTCACTCGCGCGAGCGTCCCCGAGCCACTGCAAAAAAGCAAACAGACCAAAAGCGATCCCCCCACCGCAGCTCGGGTTGGCAGGCAAACACGAACGGGGTCCCTATTTTCTTGGCGCGGTAAAAAAATAGGCATTCGCGTTCGCTCTCACTGCTTAATAATAGACAAATCAATCGCAGGACGGGTGTTCGCCCTCGCCCAAACGGCTACCAAGAAGAAGAGCAACCACGTCCACGCACGCTGGCGAAAAGCAAACGGCAGACATCTTGCCTTGATATCTACGATCCGTTCGTCCGGCTCCATGTCAAAGTTGTACAGCATGAACTCCGGGAACATCACTCCCGTCCCCAGATGGAAGGTGTTGTCGAACAGAAGCTGCCGACGACACGAGGCATGACAAGAGAGTGGATCTCGTCAGGTATTGAGCGCCCAAACAAAGGAAGGACGGGCGAGGGGGCGAGGGGGTCGAACGGCCAGGGGACGGGTGCGAGCCCAGAATGACGAAAAAGACTCCGAGAAGGGCAGAATCACGACATAATTTTTAGCAGTTGGGGCCAGACACGTGCCCAGACGTGTGTGACCCCTGCAGGGGTCACTCTTTCAAGAGCAGCGGATCCCAATGGACTGTAGTTGACAAAACAAGGCACCGTTTGGCGCACAGAAATGTTTGGTCATAACTTAGGCAGGCATATCTGATATACTTGGTGTATCATATGTTACACAAAATATAAGAGGTGCAACCTGAGCCAGTGAACTTCAACACGTGCAGACAATATGTTAAAATGTTACAAGGTTCATATCAAGCCACAAGAACGACGTACTGCGCCACTTCACGCGGTCATGTCCTCGATACCCCCCGCGTTATCCGGTGGGAGGGATGAAGGGCATCGAGCCAAAAAAACGGAAGAGAAGGAAAGCGTCGGGGTGCCGGGTATCGAGTGTATTGCTTGAGCGAACAAGGAGCTCACGGGGCCGTCGTCAAAAAACCAGAAAGCTGTCTCGTTGTACCGCAGTGGCAAAGTCACCACGATACACCGCTACTTGTTACCGAAAGAGAAGAGGCACGAAAATACATACCAAAGAGACCAAAAACAACCTAGCGTGCACCAAAAACGACTGCACAGCCCGCTGAGCTGACGAAGTACTACCCGTCTCCCACACGCTGAAATCCGGGGGGTATCCAAACCGTAAAGACAAAAACCATGTGGGGCGAGGGGGGGGCAGGGGGCGAAGTTGTGCCCTCACCGTAATGGGGTCGTGGTGGGTATCCACGGTGTAGTCGCGACCGTTTTCCTTGGCGTTTCGCAAGTGCACCTGCAGAGGGACGACCAAAACGATACGTCCCATATTTCAACCGAAAATGCGGAGGGCAGAACGTTCAAGGTTAGACGCAACGGAAGATGTTTGTGCGAGCCGTAAGCAGGTGCTGTGTGGGGGGTAATGGGGGGAGGAAAAGGGAGGCGTACTCAGTATCATGCACGGTCATATGGCCGTAGCCCTTTAGACCATAGACCCTCGCATCCCTACCACGCCGGGACGGGGCACGTTGGGTTTTCGCCGACCAGGCAGAAATTGCTTGCACCAAGAGCGAAGCGTGGGTAGAGGGAGGCAGGGGGAGTACTAACGGTAAGGGCCTCGTATTGATACAGCCGTTATGCTATCGTGCGTTACATTTTCACGTCTCCGTTTTCGGCAATATTTTGCTTGGCACGAGTGGTGGGCGCGACAAACTACAACCCAGGAGAGATCCGCCGCACATACTATGCATACACAAAAAATGTTGGTGCTCTGGTGCTGTTAGCGAAAAGCTAGTAACTTTGATTTCGCGGCACGTCTCACCAGCTCGTCCTTGAGAACGCTGAAGCCCCTCAGGAAATCGATGGGTTCGAGCAGTATGCTCTTGGCCTCGCCTGCGAGGGAGCTGTTCTCCACGCGGACCTTGACTTTTGGGACGCCGACCTGGTTGTTTTTGTTCAATCAAAACGGAGGGCACGCTTGATTAAAACGAAGGGCACGCTTAGTCCCTTCAGACCTGCACCCTAAAGTTTTGGGGGGCATCTACACGAAATTATTATGGGATATTCGTACATAATTTTGTAAAATTATTCCAACTACGTCAGCTGTGAGTTCGACAAATTTAGGGTCGATGCTCATTTTCGCAAGCTGCGTGATACACCGGCCGTTTGTTTGTAGGTAGTAAGTTTTCACGATTCATCATGGTCAATGGCAATGCTAAATGCATACAGCAGTACTAAAACCTAATCAATAGTAATAATAGTGCCAAGACCATATATATATCCCTTCAAATAGAGAAAATTTCAAGTTGTAAATTAGGTCAAGTGACACGCAGGCGACGGCTTTGCCGTTCCAGCATGCAACCGTCGCGTCGCTCGATCCTTAACCCTGTATCTCTTCCTAGAAGGATCACGGCGCCCAGCATGCCATCACACTCGAGTAAGTATATGCAGTGCTACTGTAGCTGTAGCTGTAGATCTCTGACAGATGAAACTGGCGGCGAGATATTACAGTAAGCAATCGGCGCCTAACCGTTGAGTTTGGGTCATGGCATAACCGGTTCCCTATGGTGCAAGGCGGCTGAAAAGAGCTCCTCGCGGGACAAAGCACCGAAGTTCAACATCAACTGGTGTTTTGATACGTACACCCGCAACCGTTGCAAATAACTGCTCTGCACACTACAGCACGAACAACTTCAGTGCCGTCAACAAAAAAACATGCACCATCCGCGCGGGTACGCAATTTTCCATGGAGAACCGCGTCTGAACGCTGTGCTTGTTTTTCCGAAAAACACAACCAACTGCGCTAAAGTACCATGCTAAACAAACAAGAACATCAGCAGGCGAGAAATGCCCGTCAGTGCTACGGCATATGGCGGCGAAGATATCGAAGCTTGACTAAATAACAATTGAACGAAAACCGGACGAATGGCCCACGCAAGCCAGCCGGCTCTTCGACACCTGCTCCACGAACAAAAACAGTTAGTACGCCCCCTCTTTACGACCACGGCGACGCTCAACCCTTGTAGAGCTCCACTCACGTGGTTCGAGTATAAGCCACTTGGAATTGGTGCGAGTGGGTAATTTTTGCAGTCGAGTAGTAAAAGGGTGATTACAGCGTGAGTAGTCGCTATCTTGCACTCTCAAGAAAACGCCACCTCGTCTTCCGTCCTTTGAAGAGCCACGTCGAAGGTGAGCGTGTCCCTGTCCATCAACCCCACGATGTTTTTCGCCTCCTTGATCTTCGGAAGAATGTCCAGAATCTCTTTGTCCACGCTCTGAAAAAAAACGAAAAGAAGAAGAAAATAAACGAAAAAGAAAAAAAAAAGTCATCGTGTCGGAAAGCGGTGGTGGAACATGCCCCCACGATCCCACGCTTAGGGGTGCCGCAGAAGTTTCGGAGCTCTTAATAATAAGAAGCTCAACATCTCATCCGACACATGATGACGTCCAAAACTTCCAAGACATTCGTTCGCGCAACCCGACCCGACCAGCACTTCTATGCGCTATACCAGGTATGCGCTATAGTCAAACAGTACAAGTATAGTGAAACAAATATACTCCTATAATAACTGTCATGCAAACCGATTGTTCCACACCTGAGGAGCTCACAAACCTATAGACTGACAACTGCAACCCCTACCCTACCGTGGGATGACTCGTGTACAATTATCGTGCTAACCGATAGGTTCCACACCTGAGGAGCTCACAAACCTTTAGACTAATAACTGCAACTCCTACCCTACCGTGGGATGACTCGAGTCCTGACGCTCCAAACTTTGACACGGTCCACTTCCAACACACGCGCCCATCCAAAAAAAGGCTCGAGCCACGGTACGACTACAAGTAACGCCTATTTTTTTTGGGCCTCCTCCAACGCGTGCTACGATATAAGTATATATATATATACCATTTTTTGGCAAAAACCGTTTTCTGAACGACGGGGCTCCCCCTCCTATATAACCCAAAGTCGTCGGCATTTTCATTTTTTTATTTTTTTTTTGGTTGTTACGTACCGTTGTATACCTAGTCTAGCCCCACGGGTTTGTTCGTCGGGTCGAAATTTCAGGTTCGCTCAAAGTACGTATAGAGCTCTTGCAATAAATAGGCTAGGAGCCCCAGGAAAAAAAACGGTTCGCCTCCATCGTAGCGTGCGTCCTCGCCCAAAACCTGACTATGAGACCCCCCATCGCAGCGTACCGCAGAAGGCCACGGAAATCAGCGGCACTCAAGGTCAGCCAAAATGTGCAAGCCGCATGACGGCACAGCAGGGGGTATTTCCTTGTACAGGAACGCTTCACACCCGCCGGTGGCATGCCATGGAAGAAACCACGACCCGTTCGATTCCACGTACAAACTGTAGAGCTCAAGCAAGTAACACTAAAAATCATGAATAACTTCCATGTGCGCTATTTAGCCCAGCTGCCTACGGTGGTGCGTATGCTCAGTCAGAGAAATACTATGCGCTCGCATCACTCGTGGTGCCTACTTCAGCTGCACGGAAATCTGAGCGAGGCTTTTTATTTCCTTGCTGATCGTCGGTAATATCAACGAAAACGCCAACCTGAAAGCAGCCGTCTTGCAGTTCTATGATCACGATTTACAAACCCAGCGTGCATTGAACTTATCGATCTAACAGCAGAACTGAATTTTTAACATTTTTGCAAGGTTCCCCTCCGTGATGTGGCTGGCTTGAAATCCCGGGGGGCAGTAAAGATTAGAAAAGGGGAGTACGGACGTTCCTCTGAGCTACATATAACCTAAAAAGAAGTATTCATAACTAAAGAAAATGTGTTAAGCCGCCGCCCTCGTAACCGGGCAAGAAACACCGACCAGCCCAAACGAGTCTACAGCGCAAGCTGTAAACAAAGGAATCCCGGGCGCGAATCAAACCTGCCACGCTCGTTCTCTCTCTTCGTCCATAGTCGGCTCGGCGTCGTCGAAGGTCTTGCCCTCCTTCTCTGCAACCTTTCTCTGCTCCTCCCACTTCTTCTTCTCCTCCTCGAATTGCTCCATTCGCTTGTCGAGCATCTACCAGGCAGGATCGGCACGGCAAGACGACCACGCCACGTTTAGGTACCAAGACAATCGCGAGGCTACACGCAGGTACAACATGGGCTCGCCCGGATAATAACAGCCTGGGCGTGTGCCGTGTGTGAGAGGGGATCTCCCGCACACCGGAGAAAATGCTTCCGTGCGTACAAAGTCGATAAATGATCGATCGTCCGCCTCATCGGCCGCGCGCCGACAAAGCACGGCCCATGGCATCGAGAACAAAGACGACGATAACGTCGACGATGACGGCGGTGACAACGACAACGACAACGACAACGACGACCACGACCACGATCGCCACGACCACCACAACATCACCTTGAAACGCACAACAAATAATCAACCTTTAAGAGGCGTGGAAGCACAGCGTTGGAAGGGTGTCCAGAGAACATCATGTAAGTGCAGCTCAGAGTGATAAATATCCCTGCCGTATCATATCATACCATACTGTCTTTCATTTCGGCCAATGGGGGACCCCTACGTGCATGCCACCACTCCGCCCCCAACCCCCACCAAATTTCACGTTTTGCTGTCCCCAAAGCAAGCACAGGGATTCACCCTGCAAGCGATACGATACGTCACACCCTCCACATGCGTTACGTTATACCCTTCATATGTTACGTTACACCTTCCACGTCGCACGCCGTACCTCCTGTGCCTGTTTCCCCTTATTCCTTAGCGCCGCCTGGAGTTCCTCCACCGCGAACTCCGGGGTAGGGGGTAACGCATCTTGCACGGTCCCATCGCTGCCTTCACCTTCGCTGGCAACGCCCGCGGGCCTCGCACCTGGGTTGTCGAAGAGCAGCAGCTCTCCCCCGATGGCCACACGATCCCAGCACGACATCACCACGCGCTCGGACTTCGACATGAGACTGTAATGAAAAGTGGGTGCGATGTGCCGGGGAGGCGGTTGGCGCGTGGCGGCAGGCTGTTTCGTACAATCAAGAGAAATTCGTGAACCATTCTTGTGTGTGTTGTGATCGGATGCAAGCGTGTAGGCTCCGTTGCAGTGGCACTTTAGCACGGCATCCACGGTTTCGGCGCCATATTACTTGGTATCAGAGTAGGATCGTTTCTGCAGCGGCGAACAGGTTAACAACCTTCGGTTTTCTGAGTTTTTTCACATTAGGAATTACGTACCTCACCAAAGAGCCGAGTTTGCTTGAAGCCACCCTTTCCCGATATTTCTCTCCACTTTCCGCATCCAACAGTTGAAAGGGTGTCATCTCATGAGCGTTATTTCAGAGCCGAACGTTACAACTAATATTTTCATAATATTACTTTTGTTCCAAGGTTATGCTAGCTGCCCCGCTCATGCTTTACCGGCCATTGAGGTAGGTCTCGCCCTCGCCGCACTCCAGAGTGTAGGTGGCTGAAGAGGCGCTTTGGTCTCCATCTCCATCGTCCCCACCCCCCTCCGCTGTCGCAGCCTCTTCCATGATCACGGCGCAGTGATCCTTCTCCACTGTCAAAGACATCGGCTTGATGTCGCCTCCAGCCCCAAACACAATACGCGGCTGTTGGCGGGGACAAGGGGGGGGTTAAAGGCAGTCAGATAAAGAGAAATTTGCAAAGAAAAGGGCCCGCGTACAAAAAATAAATGTCCATTGTTACTACTGATTAGGTTTTGACTCATGAACACTTCGTGAAAACGGGCGACCGGTGTATTACGCAGCTTGCAAAGACGAGTATCGATCCTAAATTTGTCGAACTAACAGCCGACGAATCATAACAAATGACTACCGTGGGACGAAGCACGTACACTATTAATAGTAGAGTAGCTACTCGTACCATGAATATTATAGATGACATTTTGTTGTTCTTCACCCTGACAACATCCATAGGAGTCATATATGTATGTATCCAAAGGATAACACCTCTGTACAAAAAAAGAGCGGCCGGTGTATCACAGCTTGCAAAGATGAGCGTCGGCCCTGAAATTGATCGAACTCACAGTTGAGGAGTTGAGGCATTTAGAACAACTTTTTCAAATAGCAGTTTGAACGAAGTGAAAACCAACGGCTCGTCAGCGATGTCTCCACGCTTCGGACATGCACATTACCTCCTTTTGTCGTGGAACTAGATGGAAGGCGCAAGTAGATAAAAGCTGTTCACGGAAGTTTCCACCACTTCCATGAAAGCTGTTCATGGAAAATTGCACCGCTTCCATGGAAGCTGTTCATGGAAGCTTCCACCGCTTCCATGGAAGCTGTTCATGGAAGCTTCCATCACTTCCATGGAAGCTGTTCATGGGAGCTTCCACCGCTTCCATGGACCCTGTTTCACCGCTTCCATGGAAACTGTTCATGGAAGCTTCCACCGCTTCCATGGAAGCTGTTCATGGAAGCTTCCACCGCTTCCATGGAAGCTGTTCATGGAAGCTTCCACCGCTTCCATGGAAGCTGTTCATGGAAGCTTCCACCGCTTCCATGGACCCTGTTCATGGAAGCTTCCACCGCTTCCATGGAAGCTGTTCATGGAAGCTTCCACCGCTTCCATGGAAGCTGTTCATGGAAGCTTCCACCGCTTCCATGGAAGCTGTTCATGGAAGCTTCCACCGCTTCCATGGAAGCTGTTCATGGAAGCTTCCACCGCTTCCATGGAAGCTGTTCACGGAAGCTTCCACCGCTTCCATGGACCCTGTTCATGGAAGCTTCCACCGCTTCCATGGAAGCTGTTCATGGAAGCTTCCACCGCTTCCATGGAAGCTGTTCATGGAAGCTTCCACCGCTTCCATGGACCCTGTTCATGGAAGCTTCCATCACTTCCATGGAAGCTGGTCATGGAAGCTTCCACGACTTCCATGAACTTCCACCGCTTCCATGGAAGCTGTTCATGGAAGCTTCCACCGCTTCCATGGAAGCTGTTCATGGAAGCTTCCACCGCTTCCATGGAAGCTGTTCATGGAAGCTTCCACCGCTTCCATGGAAGCTGTTCATGAAAACTGCCACCGCTTCCATGGAAGCTGGTCATGGAAGCTTCCACCGCTTCCATGGAAGCTGTTCATGGAATCTTCCACCGCTTCCATGGAATCTGTTCATGGAAGCTTCCACCGCTTCCATGAAAGCTGTTCATGGAAGCTTCCACCGCTTCCATGGACGCTGTTCACGGAAGCTTCCACCGCTTCCACGGAAGCTGTTCATGGAAACTTCCGCGGAAACTCGACACACGCTACAACTTGCACGGCAGAGGTGCACCGTTTTTTTTCGTTCTGAGGAGGTTCCTCAATCGAGGAGCCCTCAAGGCACACAAACAGATTTTGAGCGAAAAAGACGAAAGTACAACCCCATCGATTAATTAAAAAAAAAACTCGGCCAGGGTACACAAAAACATCATTTTGCAAAAACAAGAAAAATGACATTTCCCGAGGATTTGGGGTTCAGGAGCCCGGTCATTCATAATTTGTTTTTGACCAAAAAGCGCTACCTCCATGGTAGTGCGTCGTCACTTTCACCACGTCCATTGAGGAGGCCACCACCTCCACGGAAGCTGTGAGGTATCCACACGGCCGTGAATGCAGATGGGAATAAGCAGAGCGGCGGCGGCTGGCTCCGTCCGCCCATGCAAAGACCGGCGTGGGTTCATCGAGGACGCTCGCGAAGATCACGCAAGCTCTCGCAGGAATCATACCCGTATGCCGAGAGCTCGTCGTAGAACGCACAGCGCGACGTTTGATTTTATCACAATTCGTTGGGAAAAAACACAAAGGAGCGTGTTGTCGTCGCATTGGTGGCGCAGCACCAATGGTGGCGCAGCAGGTGCACCAATGGTGGTGCAGCACCAATGGCGCCTATACAGTACAGGACACCTGCTGCAGTAAGAAACGTAATTACTATCCGAAGCTGGGTTTCTTATTTGTGAGAGGGTGCTTTCTATACTAGCTTCAGTATAACAGCTCCCATTTTTCCTATTTTTCTGTAAATCTCACCCTGCCTTTCATATTCACCGTCACTCCGTATTAGGTGTCCTACACTGTGATTCACGTCTACCGGTAGCGATTGAAATGTAGTTCGAGCAGCGTCTGCCCTGCTCTCGCCGCCCCACCTTGTCCAGTAGGTACATGAAACGGTGCGATCGGAAGGGGTCCTCGTCCAGATTGATGAAGTGGCCTTTCGACGTTCCCTTCTCGAAGTAGGTAAGGTGGATGCCTCGTCGCCCGTATTCCTCCCGCTGTTGCTGCATCATTTTCTCCTCCGCATCCTTGGCGCCGCTGCCGCCTCCTCCGCTTCCTTCTTGTTCTCCGGACGAGAGGACATTCTACATTGTTCACGTAGGCCAGCGGTGGCCGCACGGGGGGCGGGGGGGGGCGATATGTTTTTGAAAAGTTGGAATACTTGGGAGGGGCGGGGGCGAGATGTGTTGGGGAGCCGATATACAAAGGTAGAGACTGAGGTGCATGGGCATCTCTGGTTGTCAATGCCTCACACGCGAACCATCGTCGAGGTGGCCTTCAAGCGGTTCCATTAGCGTCGTCAGCACGATAAGGGAAACGGCTCCAAGGCAACTCTGAGAAAAACATAGGACATGCAACCGTGTATCAATAAGACTAGGGCGTCTCGGCATGTGCAACATCGCTACCGACACGCTTCAGAAGCACAACTGTTGACAAGTACCATCAGCTCCGCTTGTTTCGCCGCGAGCATCTCCTCCAGCCTAGCGTTCTCCTGCTCCGCGCCCCCGGCGGCGGCCAGTTTCTCGTTCTCGGCTTTCATCGCGTCCATCATCATCTGGAAAGCGCCGGTCAAGAGGCGAGGCGGTACGCCGTAAGTGTAACCCTTTTGGAAGTACGTTTACGTCTTGGGGACAAGCTGCTTGGAATCAGTGGGGGACAACTTTAGCAGTGGTCAAATAGGGGTTATCCTCCAGGATTGTAGACGGGAGCGACCTACAGAGATATGTTACACGCTAGTGGGATACTAGGCGTGAGCAACAAGTAGTAGTAGAAGTAGTATGCAGAGCGACTTTCCAGGCGGAAGCGACCGGCAGAGATGTTACACCGTGTATAAAAGTCTCGTCGCTGGTGAACCAATTATCACGAATTTTTTCAGAGTGGTGTCTAGTTCCCTCTTCGGCCAGCCAGCATGCATTGCAGGCCTTTAGCTCAAGGTGCGCGCCGGCGACGAACAGTTTCTCTCGGGTCAAACGCAACGATGGACACATGTTTTCTCTACTGTACCCGTACGTACACAGAAAACGCGAACGTGTCCGGTTGTAGAGCGGAGGATCTCAACGGGGAGAATCCCAACACAATATGGCCTGCCGCTTGGTCGCTGGCCAGCTGCTATCCCTCGCTGCCATGACCGCGTAGCTCACTCAGTACCATCCCTCGCAATTCGACTTGGGCCTACCTGTGTAGCTGAACGAGTCCCCAAGCAGTGATCGCCATTGCACGATATGCCTTCTTATCATACCCAATCATGGAGCAACAACCCCATTTCTTTTCGCTCGAAACATACCGCACATTGAGCCACTGCCGTTTCCCTATACAGGGTGACCTTCTCTTTCTCGACCAAGAGACAGACAGCGCGACAAAACCGCCACTGATCACCACAAACGGGGTTTATATTGCCGCATACTGCGGTGAGGATTAATTCATCATTCATCACCACAAAGGGGCTTCTGTTGAGGCATGCTGCGTTGAGGGTGCACCTGTTTTCAATGGGGCTCCTCGCTTGAATGGCGTTACCCCACCCGCCAAAAACCGTCGTTCATAAAATATAAAGAAGTTGAAACCCGATAAGCAAGCTCATTGCCGATGTAGAAAACGAAAAAAGCATATTGTGAAACCCAACTGCTGGATTCCAATGAGATTGCGTAGTTCCTCAGTCGACTTTGATTAGGTGATTTTGATTAGCAGGGTAGTTGGTTAGCATTATACCGCCAGTCAAAATTGTTTAGACGAAACAACTACCCCCCATCGTCACACAAAGCGGATTGTTTAGATCACAGGTGCGTGTATCATACACTCCTTTTCCGAGAGCTTTTGACGACGGATTACCTTGCTGTTGCGCTCACCTTCATCTGCTCGAGCTCGTCCATCAGCTTGCGCTCGGCGGGAGAGCTGAAGGCGACGGCCTTCTTGGGTTGCAACTTCACCACGGAGGCGTTCTTCGCGAAGTTACACGTCGAGAACGTGTACGCGTGATACTTCACCTCCGGTCGGATGGCGCAGAACAAGTACGTCCTGGCAGCCGTCGAACGCGGTGGCGTGGAGAGAAGCCAGGCAGCGCACACAGAGCAAAGCGAAAGAAAGGAGAGGAACGTCGCACACACGCATACTTGAGCAAAGAGGCAACGGGCCGCCGCACACATTTTCTTGAGGGGGCGTGCTGATGACGGCCGTTTGACCATTATTGCTACCTGTGGCATCGACCTCGCATGTACGCACACGTGTCCTTTAGGAAAGAGGGGAGGGGGGCGTCGTACACATGTTCTTGGATGAGTGTGCCGGTAAAGATCGTTCCATCACTACCAATACTACTACCTGTGGCATCGACCTCGCATGTACGCTCGCTCGCTGGGATATAGGAACAAAGGGAAAATAGCAAAATGAGGGAAAGGTTGGACATCGTTTTCAACGCTTTAAGGGGGGCTTGCAAGCGCTTGGCCCCTCAAGAGCTGCACCCGCCTTTTGGGCGGCAAACTACGCGGAAGTAGGGCAGACTTAAGCAGCAACGAAAAGGGTGAAGAAAAGCAAGCGGTGTGCGGGTGGTATCGAACCCCCCCTGTTTTCCCCTTTTCTCGGTTGCCCTCGTCACCTGGCCTGAAGCATAGTGTCCTTGAGGAACTTGCAGAGGAAGTACGAGTTACACCCGGGAATGGAGCCCCCCGGCTTGAGCTTCTTCTTTTTCACCGCATCCGCCATCTTCATGAAGAACTGGGACATCTCCGTCAGTGACAGGTTGATCTTCATGCCTTGGTTCTGAATATGAAAGGCGGGTAGTTTGCACTCGTTATGGTACGCGTGAACCCTCGGCATCCGGGCCGCAGCAAGGGCCAGCTGCACAGTTCACAAACATAGCCTTACACCACAAGACGGAGCAGGCGGACAGTGGCTCGAAGTGCCGCTACTGTAGTACCCGGTAATGATAAAGGGATCTTCTCGCAAAACAAGCGCAAATGGCCGCGCGGCAAAACTCGTGTTGGCGGTCTGGCAGAGAACCGCGCGCACATGCGCTGGCGTTTCGTTTTCAACACGTATCTTCTACATCGCCCCCCCCCCCGCACCTGCAACTCCTTGGTCTTGCGGTCGTCTTCGTGCGGCCCGATGTACTTGTGCTCGATGTCACCGTTCGGGAAGACCTTCTTCTCGTACTTGGCGAACACGATGTCGCCGGCGGGCTCCGTGCCCGCCAAATCACAGACGTAAACCCGTCCCTTCTGCTTCATTCCCGGCATGTCCGGGTGCGGCATCTCAACCTCAAGGGTCATGATACAGTGTCCCCTGGTGCTTTGGTGGTTGAACTTTTGGTCGCGGGGCAGGTTCGGGTCGGGGGGGGGGGGATTTTGTCGCGATGGTCACCTACCGAGTTTCGTCACACCTTTTCTTCGTAGGTGGAAAAGGAACAATCGCCAACAAAAGTGTTGGGGACAACCTAACAATTTCGACAAAACCTCTGATGGGATCACACGACACGCGTATCGCGTGACAGCAGCAACACTATTTGAACCTGCCACGTACCATCAAAGGAAGGGCTGCGGATCACCAAACATGACGCTCGCCCACATAGTCTTACCGTATCTACGAGTAGAGCTGAACGAGGCTTATACTCTCACGCACCTGCGTGGGAGCGATGGCCTTCTTTGCGTTGGCGGCCATAAACGCCTGCCGTAGCTCGTCCCAGCTGTTGAGCACCTTGCTACTGCACCAGTCGATGTCCATGAAACCGTTTTCATCTTTTTTCATGCCGTTCTTGTAGTGCTGCTCCGAAATTACGGGAGACATGAGGTCCCTGCTCCAACCCGCCCGGTGACAAGTAGACAGTACGACACATAGAAGACAGGGCACGGTCAGGAGAAAGGTGAAAAACAGGATGCTCGTTTTCATCACAAATAGTAAACCAGGCAGAGGTGCCGGGTTGTGGAAGCCATGGGAAATATACATTGTTTAATACATCACGCAACTTCAGATCGCGCGGCATAAAGGGCCCGTGTGATCACATTTTCGTTAAAACGTGCGGAAAAAAGCAGACCGTCGTGGGCGATTCGGACACACCAGGGGTGCCGTACATCTGCAGGCACGCATGAAAGCGCTGCACGAACATACTACTTGCACAAGCTCGTATGCAACAAATTGTCGTGACCAAACATGCAGAAGTTCCAAAAGGTCGGAGACGCCCGAAGCGTACATGGCAACACAGCACCGACTATTTAACCCACCTGACGGTGTCGACGACGTTCTGGAAGTACTTCATCGTAACCTTCCACCCGTCATCCTTGTCCTTGAACAGCTCGTACGCCAGGCGGGGGAAAATCCCCCACATGGGGTGAGGCTCCGCGTGCTTGAACCACGCCTACGCACAATCAACGCACACCGCCATACCAGGTAAAATACAAAAGTAGCTAATATTTCCGATCAAAGTGGTATGCACCTGGTATAACATACGAGGGGTCTCGGCATGACACAACTATAGATATGAACGCGATGCGAGCTTTGACTGCGGTGTTGTATGGAAACCTCGCATCGACAGAGTACGTCGTGACACAGGTTGACATACTCACATCTCCTTCGTCCCAAAGCTCCAAAATATTTAACGAAAAGGCAACAACAACGACACACCCACAAGAACATGCTGATGACGTGCCTGCCGCGAGGGCTCCCTGGTTCTGCGCCCGAGTGTACAACACCGCCAAACCCGAACGGAAGAATACGACATGCTGATGGAACAGGTTACAGCCTCAAGCGCAGATTCCACATCCGGAAAAATGAACCCCCAAAAATCGATTTGTTTTTTTAGGCCCACTCATAGGGATACCAACTACCTGGTGCTAGACTCGAAGCATATGCGCGCAGTGTTTTTTCTTTGTTCCACTATTTTGAGCATCTGTCGCGTTGTTTGCTCTTGCTGAAGGCGGCATACCCCCAATAGAATCTGCTGCAAACTCGCTGTTAAGGGACCAAAACAGTAACCTGAGCGACTGAAATCGGATGACAAACCTCGGGGATATCAACCGCGTCGGGGCCGAAGACCGTGAACGTCTTTCCGGACCCGGACAGTCCATACGCGAACAGCACCACAGCATTTCCCTCGTACAGATCGCTCTTGATTTTGTGGCCCACTGACTCGTAGACCATTTGCTGGTTCATCAGCTCCATCGCCTCCGCCTCGCCCTGTGGCAGGGCAAACGTGTGCACCGGTATCAATCAGGGGGCGTGAAAACCAACGCGTGGAACAATATCAACGCTATATGCGCAGAAAAAGGTGGCGGAAGAAACGTTCACTACCTACGTGCTGTTGTTGTATCATACTGGTAAACAACAAAACTCGAACGGCGGCACGAGCGAAAACGCTGCAATCTCCAAGCAGCATACGCAAAACGTCGTACTGTTGGGTGCGGCAGAGTTTTGAAAATAACGAAAATTTAGGAACCCCGACGTCCAGCTGCTTGGGATCATCGCCTACTACGGTACCGCTGTGGCTGAGGATGTCGCGCGATCTGGAAGCGGCCGACAAACCACGGGCACGTCACCTCTCCGCACGTAAAAAACGCGACAAGGTGGACGTCACAGAATCAAAGGTATGCAATCAACATTAATACCGGGGGGTTCTTAACCGTTTCACTGCTGCAATCGGCATACTTGACACACTTATTCCAAGTAATCTGTCTCCAAAAATGTGCGCGCAGCTCAGTTCCAAGGGTTAATCTGGGGAGGGGATGGATCCCACGCAGCGGGAACAGCCAATCAGTCTCGCCTGGTTGCTGGTGATATGTCGATCATACCCGTACGCTGACCACCAGGAGTACGTGAAGGCGAATCGGTTGGTGGTGTAGTCTGAGTTGAGCAGGTTAACCTCACCCTCTTCGTCTCCGTTCTGCACCATCTGCACGCCTAACCGGTCGTCGATGGAGAAAGGGCGGCATCGCACAGCGACCTGCCCAAGCACGGCGTCGCCATCATCGAAAAGGCGACGCATTCATGTCAACACCGTGCGAGAAAGACCAAGAGTGCAAACACCGCTCACATTTTCCAGCCGTTTGGCAGAGGCGCGACGTAACTCTACTCGTATTATATATGCCAACGGGTACTAAATAAGTCGTATAGTATGCGCTCAAGCATACTGCATTGCCCAAGTTTTCCTGGTATTTTAGCAGAGCCACGATATAATTCAACAAGTAACTACAGCAAAGTCGTAAACCTGGTATACCGCGGGGTTTGGGTATTGGTCCAACCCATACCAGTATTACCAGCATACGTACAAGTACCGGTATCTAATTTAAACCCCCAAAAATGTCCTAAATAAAAGATGGTGGCAGCACGAGCCGCACGAAGCGGCCCGAGCTGCAGGGGTTGAGGATGCGTCCGACGCGAAGCGGTAGGGGCTACACGACACGCAAGCAGCACGGCGATAGCCGTGCTGCTGCTGACGCTTTCTGCGCACAGACCCTTATAGTATCGCCCTTCTCTCGTTCTTGGTTGGTATGCATAAGCCCCAAAAGTTGCCGGCGTCTTGATTCATGTACGAACCCAAAAGGTGCCGGTGCCACAAAACGGATTGACTGCGTTGGTATCACCATGCTATCTATATCAACAGCAGGACGTGGTCACCAGGCGTACCCCCATCGACGTAATAATCAAGATGCGGCATGACCATCGCCAACACCTAAAGCGGGAGCAATCTCCTTGAGGATGGCCTTTGATCGCACCAAAACGAACGAACCAAAAACACGAAAATGTCGCCGTTTGATAAATACTCAGTGTCAAATTGTTGCACTATAACACGGTCCACGGTATATTTACGCGTGGTACATTCATGCGTACTGCTGCGCTGCTGCTTCTGCACGTAGACGCCGATTAGCAACGCTGATATGCAAAACGAGTTTGCCAACGATACTGATCAACCATACTAAAGATTCGGGACTCACAAGCTGCAGTCGATCCACAGCAAGCGCGGCAAGACAAAACGCAAATCACAGCAGTCCAGCGTCTTCTCTACGACGCATGGCATTTCTCCCAGCCGAGTTTCATGCCGATGCTGATGCTGCTACTGCTGTACGCCGGCTAGCAACGCTGAGAGGCAAACTGACTTCCCCAACGGTACTCAAGATGCGGGGCACGCGAGCTGCAGCCTAATCACAACCAATGCGGCAAGAACACACGCCTACAAGGCACAACAGTGCAGCGTCTTCTCGACCCACGGCGCTTCTCCCTGTCGACCTTGATACTGACGCTTACGTTGGTACAGCAGCAGTCGAGTCTGCTGCTGCTGTACGAGTACGTAGACGTTGATCAACATCGCTGAGAGGCGAAACGAGTCCACCCACGATGCTCAAGATGCGGGACACGCGAGTTGCGCCGACCCAAAGCAAGCTCGGCAAGACAAAACGCTGATGATACACAGCATCAGCGCAACGCCTTCTCTACCCATACGGCTCTTCTTCCCACCGATGTTGCTGCTGACGCTCATTCTGGGACAGAATACGAGTACGTGAGACGCCGATTAGCAACGCTTAGAGGCAAAAGAGTTCGCCAACGATACTCATGACACCTAAAGAAGCTACCAGGTACATCCGATCCACGCTCAACGCCGCAAGAAAAAAAATCAAATGCACAGCAGTGCACAGCGCAACAACGTCTCCTTCTATCTACAGGTAGCGCTTCTCCCCACCGACCTTAATGCTGACGCTCATAGTTGAGTCGCAGAGCCAGCGAAAAAGGAGCAGTCGAAAGGCTGGCGTACCGCCCCCCCGCCGTGGACCTCGTGTCCTTCTCTTGGCAGACTATACTCAGGCCGAATGGCGACGGCGGGACGACAGGGAGCAAGCACCGATCGGACAGCGCGTTATTGAGGGACATACACGGGGCGGACAGCACTATTGGTAGCAGCAAACCAATCCAGGAGTGCGTTTGCTTTTGTTGGGGTATACCGTATAGAGCTGGGCGTCCTCCTTGCTGTGTGCAATGGTTGCAGGCACCCATAAATGCTGTATTAATAGTAGTGCTGGTACCAGGTACACGTATGGTACTGGCATACCAGGTATGATACATGTACGTACGTACTGTACTGGTATCAAAGTTTTCTGCTGCAAGTACGAGAATGGTAACTCTTTCAAAACGAGTTTTCCTGGTGTGAACGAAATCCGTCTGCCTCCAGCGTTGGTAAGCGTCTCGTCTGAGCGCGAGCAGTGCGCCTATTAATAGCGCAGTCGGTGCTAGCTCAGTATGTCGGACCCGGGTTGGAGGCACTTTGTATCCTCAATCACAGCACACAGCACAACCCCTCCAAGCTTGAAAGAGACCCCGTGGCAGCGTGGCAGCAATAATACCACAACACACAACCAAAGGTCCCGCACCAGAAAACCGCAAACAGGGTTGACCTCGATGTGCAATGCAACCACCTTCGAAGCTACACCGACGAGAATATAGCGGAGCTCACAGCAAGACTTGAAGATCCACGACGTAGGTGGTGCACCTCCACCAAGGTGGACACCAGCTGGAGCGGTGCAGCGGGACTCTGCCCTCTCTCGCTCGCACCGCCTTTGAGAAATGTGAGGCGAATGCCGCAAGCAGCGCGCGTTGGTTGGCCAAGGCTTTGTAATTACGCCGCATGTTTGACAGTTTCAAAAATAACATTTTTCAAATTTTCAACGAAGATGGAATGATGCGTTGTGCTTGTGTGAGCATGGGTATCATGGGTCAAGTGAGACAATGCTATACAGTTCGTGTCGGCATGACTTTCCCCCTTTCCCCTCGGCCGGGTTAGAATGTTTGTATTGCATGTGTGTGTGGGAGCGTCTATCTCGTCCCCCCCCCCCCCGGTAGATTTCAAAATCGTCGTCAGTCACCGATTAAAAAAACAACTTCAAGGCCATGCCAATATGCGTCAACGGCTGATGTTATATATTTTTCATATATATATATATATATATATATACTGTAGAGAGCAGAAGCCTGCGCCCGTCATACACAAATAACTTGGTAAGAGGCACGTGAGTGACGATCAGTACAGAGATACCCGTATCGAACGCGACGATCCGCACAAATATCACATCCGAAATATGACGCCAAAACATACGCGTACGAAACGGTACAAGTCATGCCGCTCGATCTGTAAGTCGATTGGACAACATGTAATAACATCATACCTGGTAGATTATTTTATCAGTGATAGATACTATAAAAATTAAGTTACACTCCAGCTGTGAGATCGAATATTTTGTCGAAACTCATCTTTGCAAGCTGATATGTAGTCGCACACTGGCTGTTATTATTAGACTATATGCTTTGTAGCTAAACCTTTTTTCCTACATCCCCCTCCACTTGGATTGGAAGTCTTGGATTATGACACAGTGTAGGTACGCAGAATGACTGTACAATAATACACCTACAATGATAATTACAACCCACCTATTTTATTGGTCATATTCTTGTGATAATATCATGCTTATTATAACCCCCGCCCTCTATACTGATGTAATATAATAATATAATGATTACTATAATATCTATATACCCTCCATGCGGGCTTTATAGTATCAGTGCACAGAATGATTATTATAGAAAATTGTCCTGTTGACCCTGACATCATCCAGTGGAGTCACCGCCCTAAATCTTTCGTGAAATATTTCATGAAGATCAAACATATAACACGCGCGAACGACCTTCCGTAAATGTTGTGCAACTACTGTATACAAGTATCAGTGAAACATAGAGTGACCGGTCGCCCCGGTGGCGTATCAGGTTATCTTCGAGCCTGGTATAGGTCAGTTTCGTGAGTTCGAGCCCCGCCGAGTGCATACTCGTACAAATTCGTTGGGACTTTTTCTTGTGCACAAATTGACTTGCGGAAAGCGCGAGAGCGTGAGTTAGCTACACTCGATGAAAAAATCGACGAGCAGTGGGATTGCCGAACCCTATGCGCGATAAAAATTGAAGGCAAGAACCGGGGGGGAGAAGGGACGACACCTGTGACCACGGCTTGTCCAGAAGCTGGAAAGTAAAAGTGTGCGAAAAAAAAAAAAAAAAAAAAAAAAGATGTACCACGCAGCTTGCAAAGTTGAGTTTCAACCATTCAATCGGTTGTACTCACAGCTGACGTTTTGCGATTTTAATAAAATAACAACATAGCAGCACTAAAAATGCCATTGCTAAACTATGAGATCTAATCTTTTATTCGTGACAGGTATTATACAGCCTGGTTCACGTAAAAATCCCCAAATATATTCCCCGCGGCGAATGTCCACGCCGTTTTTTCGATTCAGACCGTGAAATTTCGCACGTCTGCTATGTGCCATTGCGAAAAGACCTCACCTGTCGTTATTTTTTTCGTGTCTGATTTTTCGTCAGTTACAACAGAGTTTTAAGTTACCATTTCGAGCAACAAGTGGCCCACCTTAGACCGCTGACAATGGAAGGCCAAAAGTTTGAAATTCCCAAAGATCCCAGCCAAACTTTGCCTGAACGGTCGCCTAAGGACCCAATTTGGTACAACTTTTTCTTGAAATCTTCCGGAATTCCGGAAAAAAACGATTTCTCGCGGCGATCTTGGCCAACATCGGCCTGAGAAATTCTCAAACAGATTTTGGATTAGACGCGGCGTAATTTCGTGTTCTCCACACACTTCGTTCGACGAAATCAACGACAGAGTCGTGAACTCTGCACGTGACGAGCTCGTAAGGGGCTCCGACCCCCCCTTGGTGTACAGCGCTCACTCTACGGCCGGTGATTTGTTGCGGACGCCGATCAGGCTGCTGTTAAAAACACATGTGGCGGCTGGTGTGTAAAAAACTGCGACAAAAACTCTCTATCGTCTCCCAACGGCCGAAGAAAAGAATTTTGAGAGGATGTGACGGAAGATCACAGGACAACACAAGCAACCTCTCACGCCCTAGGGCATGGATCGAGATGAACTCTTCAGCGCTGTCACCTACACTCATGTGGCCTTGTCCGGAACGAAGAAGAGTGACCATGGGATGTCTACTTTCTTGATCGAAGGTCAATCGTGTTTGGTGGGCAGTGTTGATCAAGGCTTGATGAAAAATGGACAAAATTGACCTGTTGGACCACATGACCCAAAAAAGAGCCAGCAAAAAAAAACATTTAAGTCATATTTTCCCTATAGCGAAGTTACCCGGAATCTTTCAGCAAATAACCCACAAAATAAGTTTGGAAACTTTTTATCCAAATCATCGGCCTTCCATTGTTATCGGTCTTAAACCAAAACTTTTCGGTGAAAAAAAGAAAAAGAGAAGCTCCCCGGAGTTAAGGCCTCGAGATGGGCATGCAGAACACATGTGCAATATTTCAGGATCTATCTCTCAAAAACATCGTGGACATTTGGACTTTTGTGCGTAGAAAATAGTAAGATATTATATTTCCAGGGCTTTTCACGGATCATGACCCGACCCACGGGTCATGACCCGACCCGTCATGACCTGACCCACGGGGTCGGGTCATGGGAGTTGCAAAATGTCGCGGGTCGGGTCGGGTCGAGTCACTGTTTTAATATCACGGGTCGGGTCGGGTCGGGTCAAGAAGTTTTGAAATATCGCGGGTCGGATCGGGTCGGGTCAAGGGGTTTTAAAATCTCGCGGGCCGGGTCGGGTCGGATTGTTAAGGTATTAGAGGGGTATTGGTTCGTTTGACCACTTGCAAAAGGTTAACCAATAGCTTACCCAAACTAAGCCTTATTTATAACACTCTCCGCCCCTGAAACGGCGGGATACCAGGTCGGCCGGATATGCGGGCGGACCTGTCAATACATCCAAGCCGTTTCATTTCCTGGGCATACCGGGGAGAGTATTTTTCAAGTTCGACATGGGGAAAGTCTTAAAAAGATTATTATGGTGGATGTGGGATTTGAACCCGCGACCCAAAAAAACCATGGTCTGTCGACGACGCCATTTGTTAGGTTATTGGGTGGGGACACAAAGTGCCCCCTGTAGGTCTGCCAATTGAGCAGGTTCTCGGAGAGTACTCACTTTCTTTTCCTTCGTAGAGACGTTGCTTTATTCGATTCCACCAGAGCCCCGGATAGCTTCTGAGATCGGAGGCACGTGCCTCCGCTCTATTTCCTAACTTTCCCGAATATAAAACGCCATCCTTATCATACGAAACCCATCCAAATGATCTCAAATTCGGCTAATTACAGGCCTTTCGAGGCCGTATCTTACCACTACTAAACACTTCCCCCCCTAGCGGGGCTGTAGGTGTTGCCACCTTCCATCCCGGGTATTTATCGTTTCCTCGTCTAACCCCCCGCCATGCCGACAGCCCGCGGGAGTTTTTTTTTCGCATGACTTCCCCCTTGTGTTAGCGCCTGTGTTTACCTCCATACCGACGAGGGCTCGCCTCGCCATATTACCTTTTCTGTGATTGGTTTGCTGTAGAGCCTTTCCTGCCCCCCCCGCCACACCGGCGGTATGCGGCAGGTTCTAGAGCCTTTTCTGCCCCCCCCCGCCACACCGGCGGCACGCGGCAGGTTTGTGATGGGTGGCTTTTGCCTTGTTGTAGGGTCTGCGTTTCTTTCAACTGCTTTTCTTCGCGTGTTCCTGGCTCCATAGCCAGACCGTTCGAGGTGTGGGAGGGGGTTTTGAGGAGCCGCACCTTCGACTCATGGTCTAGTTCGTAGAACCGGCGTTTCCCCGAATCTCCCATATTTCTGCCTATGCGGCTCATCAGGGTGGGCTAGTGTTAAGATACGGCCTCGAAAGGCCTGTAATTATCCGAATTTGAGATCATTTGGAAGGGTTTCGTATGATAAGGTTGGCGTTTTATATTCGGGAAAGTTAGGAAATAGATCGGAGGCACGTGCCTCCGATCTCAGAAGCTATCCGGGGCTCTGGTGGAATCGAATAAAGCTACGTCTCTTCGAAGGCGAAGAAAGTGAGTACTCTCCGAGGACCTGCTCAATTGGCAAACCTGCAAGAGGCGCTCTGTGTCCCCACCCAATAACCTTACAGGATCAAGAGGTTTGGAAATCTCGCGGGTCGGGTCGGGTCGGGTCGGATCAACACGTTTGGAAATATCGCGGGTCGGTTCCGGTCATGACCCGCGAGATACGGGTCACTCGCGGGTCAAGCCACCATGACCCGCGAGCTGTTTTAGGCTGACTCGCGGGTCAAACCCATGGATCTGGCCTGCGGATTCGCCTTTTTCAAACATATAGCTGCCTGCCGGAGGGTCCTTGTCGTGCCGTCTCCACGCGGGCCGGACCCGCGGATCCGACCCGCGGGTCCGAAAACGGGTTGTGTGCCTTCATTAAGGATTTAGGTCGGCGACTCCCCTTGGAACTACAGTACAGTATTATGAGGCTTAGTTTGGGTAAGCTATTGGTTAACCTTTTGCAAGTGGTCAAACGGACTAATACTCCACTAATTTTCTTAACAAATGGCGTCGTCGACAGACCATGGGTTTTTTGGGTCGTGGGTTCAAATCCCACATCCACCACAATCAGGGATTTTCACGGGTCATGACCCGACCCGCGGGGCGGGTCAAGGGGGTTTCAAAATCTCGCGAGTCGGGTCGGGTCGGGTCATTACGTTTTCAAATCTCACGGGTCGGGTCGGGTCGGGTCGGGTCAAGAGGTTTTAAAATCTCGCGGGTCGGGTGGGGTCGGGTCAAGAGGCTTCAAAATCTCGCGGGTCGGGTCGGGTCGGGTTGGGTCGGGCCAGGAGGATTTCAAAACCTCGCGGGTCGGGTCGGGTCGGGTCAGGAGGTTTTCAAAATCTCGCGGGTCGGGTCGGGTCGGGTCAGGAGGTTTTCAAAATCTCGCGGGTAGGGTCGGGTCGGGTCGGGTCGGGTCGGGTCAGGAGGTTTTCAAAATCTCGCGGGTAGGGTCGGATCGGGTCAAGACGTCTCGAAATTCTTGCGGATCGGGTCGGGTCGAGTCGGGTCAAGACGTCTCGAATTTCTCACGGGTCGGGTCGGGTCAGGACCCGCAAGATTTGACCCGACCCGTGAAAAGCCCTGACCATTATAAACTTTTTCAGACTTTCCCCATGTCGAACTTGAAAAATACTCTCCCCGGTATACCCAGGAAATGAAACGGCTTGGATAATTGATAAGTCCGCCCGTATATCCGGCCGACCTGCTATTCCGCCGTTTCAGGGAGGGAGAGTGTTATAAGGCTTAGTTTGGGTAAGCTATTGGTTAACCTTTTGCAAGTGGCCAAACGGACTAATACCCCACTAATTTCCTTATCAGTAGCATATCAGGGGCAACAGGGTGATGTTAGTCAGTCTGCGCGCGGAAACTCTATAACCTGTTTTTGAGGGGGACAAAATCTGACAGCTGTGGAAGGAAATGCATCAGTTTATCAAGTGTATCCTGCAAGTCGTATAACCGGTGAGGGGAGGGCGGAGTTTTTAAAGGCGTGGGGGCCTGGGTTTGAACAAGAGGCAGCGGGGGGGGGGCAACTCAATCTGTGCGTGGAAACTATAAATCCTTTAAGGGGACAAATCTGACGGTTTCGGAAGGAATGCACCAGTTTATCATGTATATCCTGTAAGTCGTACAACCAGTGAGGGGAAGGCGGGGTGTTCGAGGGGGTGGGGGTTGGGGGTTGGGGTGGGGGTGGCAAAAAGGTTTTTAACAGCTTTAGGTCGCATAGATGTAGGGGCTTGCTCTACGCGTGGTGCTAAGTCTAGGCGATGGTGCGGGTGGTGGGGAAGGAGGGGGCGTTGGGGGGGGGGGGGGGGGGGGGGGGAATTGGAGCAACGGCATGGATGGCTAGAAAGATAATGAGGTGATATCAACTGCGTGGAAGTGTTTATTACTTTGGCAGATTTCGATGTTAGGTGGGGCGTTTGAGCAAGAGGGGGCGGGGAAAAAGAGGGGGGGGGAAAGGGGGGCTTTGGGGGGGGGGGGGGGGGGGGGGGGGGTTTACAGGTTTAGGTCGCATATATGTAGGGGCTTGCTATACGCGTGGTGCTAGGTCTAGGCGATGGTGCGGATGATGGGGAAGGAGTGGGCGTTGGGGGCGGGGGCGTTGGGGGGGGGGGCGTTGGGGGGGGGGGGTGAATGAAGCTACGTCATGGATGGCTAGAACGATAATGACGTGATATCAATTGCGTAGAAGTGTTTATTACTCTGGCCGAGGGGGGGAAGTGCAAATCGTCAGTGTTTTGAAATGAACGCTTGGTGTACACGCGCTCACTTACGTTACTTCGTTAGTCATACTTCGTTTGGCAGAGGTTGGGAGGCGATCATGCAGACGGTAAGTAGGAAATACCCTACGTAATAGGTTGGTAGTGTGGTATACCGCAATTTTAACATATTTACCTGTACTTCCTTTTCACAATATTATTAGCTCATGTACGATTTTACGCCCATGATTTTTACCGTGCCGATGTGGGGCTCCGAGGTCGCCAATTCTAAGACAGAGATACATATTACAAATACAGCAAGCGAGGTGATGTAGTTATGCAATGTCACCACTATTGGTATAGACTATGCAATAGAGGGATTGACCAGCCGTTCAACGACAAATATGCACCTCCTGCGGAGCTATGCACTCACTTGTACATGCCCGAGAGAGGACAAAGTTAGCATTTACCAGACATAAGTCGGAACCATTGCCCTACGAGTAGCATTCGCGGGGGGCAGCGGCCAGTTACCTTTTGTAACGCATGCCAGCAAACTTGTGGTGCCCTTTGGGCTCATGCTGCTCGAAGTGTATGCTCCGGGAGATCGTTCTATTCGAGGCTCGCACATGAGGGCTCCCAAGGACAATAGAGACAACTCAGTGCCAAGACGTATTGCCAAAAACAATGGAGACAATTCAGTTGTAAGACGTATTGTCGGCGAAAGAGAGGTCTCGACGATGAAGCCATCCAAGAACAACCGAAATGGTTCATTCAGTTCTATAGGGCCTGGTACAGGTGAAACAGTGTCGTTGTCGTCGACCCTTCAAGAAAGGGCAAACTTCACGATAAAAGTAAACTATTTCGCGGAGGAGACTGTAGCACCCGGAGAGAACCCCCCCCCCCCCCCCCCCTCCCTTGTTCGTTGCAGCAAGCTTAGTCTACCTTTACAGCTTTGTTTTATTTAATGTTTAGGGTTGTTTGTCTAGAGGTAGACGTCCTGCTATTGCGTGATAATACCGTTATTATTCATACAACTAGAAGCACGAGGTATTGTCAGTGTATATCACCAAAGCGACGGCGTCGATGTCGGACGTGAAAAGGGATCCGGGCGATGTTGTGCTGATTGGCCAAAGTTCGTACTTTCAGTCAAGCGGGTGGCTTTGGGGTCTCCACGGTTTTGGTTCCGCTTCGCTATGCGACAACGGCGAGAGAAGATGGTGATGTACAACCGGATACGTGGTTTGGCGTAGACTCGTTTTGCTGTAGCTCTACCGAAGTGCTTATCGAACTCATCGGGCTCCTTACATAACGCGGAAGCGAAACACGAGTTGTTCAACACCTGTTTGTAACCCATACGTTTGCTGATAGTCTTTCCCCTCTGGCAAACAGGGTATGTCTTTGCCAACTGTCTCACTCGCCCCCCATGTAAGCACCATTGACATCTGCTACACGTCCCTCAACGAAATCCCGGAAGCCTGAGCGATCGCACAATTTTTGTCGTCCTGCCGACGACGCCATTTGGTAACGGTATTTCAGTAGTCGGTATTAGCCCTCCGGGCTACTGGCAATAGGTTTATCAACCACCCACGCGAACAAATCATTATACCATCAAGCGAGAAAACTTGCCACAGCGATCACACAAACAAATCCATATTATGCAGTAGTAACCCCTCTGTAGTGCTGGCATGTGCCAGACGGGTATACCGGCACGACAGAGGCAGTCGACACTTATCCGCACGCAACCGCTGCTGGCGTTTCCCATCTGTGCCAAGCGACCTCACAGGCGCTACAGCAGAGAACCGGCACTGCTCGACCGACGCTACAGAGGGATCACTACCGCATTGCTTGATTGATGCTGTGCTCTGTGCTATCTCTTACTACTGCTGCTAAACCCGAACGGGTCCGGCAGCGGCTCACGAAGCGGGTTTCGCCCCCGCATCGAATGCCGCAGACTTGCTCGGCGCTCAGCTGCGGACCTCCCTGCCGCAGGCCATAGCTGCCGAGGTGCCTCAGGTGTCGCGCCTTGGACCAGTGACGAGTGGTCTCTGGCAGCTTCCGTTGCAGCTCTCCTGTTGAGGGCGAGTACCAACGGCGTGTAATTTTTCGCTCTGTAGATCCTCGTGGAGATACGGGTGAAAACATATAGACTATTTAACAAACACGCTTTCATTCTACTCTGTAGTTTCGTGAACGGGCTATGTTTGCAGGATCCCTCTCGCGTGGCAACGCATACTGCGCTTCCAACGAAAAAATATGCAAACCGCACGACGGTGCATACGAGGAAAGGCGCCTTTGCGCAAAATGATTAATGCTACGCGGGATGTTATGTCCGAGTGCAGTAAGGGTTTGTCTGCAACCATGAACACAAGCTGCTTCGTTTTTTTCTTCTTGGTAATCAAACTTCTCCTCTCGATCAATTTTGTGGGCTCACGCACGCCACTTGCCTCCTTTGGATAGCTCGGCGCAAGCTGTTCAGACGGTAGAAGGCAGCCTCATCGTACCTGGAATCGATGGGACGTGGGTGCGAGAAAACAGAAAAAGTAGGTGGTCGGAATAGCTTTGCTCAATTCCAGCCAGCACAAGCAGCGTGCATTTTTTGGGCAGATAAAGCCACGTGCTCTTTCCAGCCAGAGCAAAGCCATAGAAAAAATCACAAGCTCGTTCCAGCTCGCAATCTGCATGGTATACTCGCAGATCGGAAAAAATCGAATGCGCGCAGGAGACAACCGCCCTGCTGCCAACACCCGAGCAAGCCCTGTAGTCCCCCCGCGTTGTCCGTCAGAAGCAGTTGCCTGTCGGGCTACGAGCCCAGCAAACAAACACGCGCCTGAAGCACATCCGGTTAACACAATCTCAGCACAGCAGTGGATAGACTCCGAGAATGTCAGTGCGGTCGCGTCAAAAGCAAAATGGTTGAACGCAAGCCTACCCCTGTTCCCACTGCAATTGTTTTCCAACTCTAATTTCAAGTGTTTTGGGAACCCAGATGCAGTTCCGAACGGGGTAATATACAAAAAATGAAACGCACATCTCTCGGAGCAGGGCTTGCTCTTGGGGCAGGTCACCGGTTCTCAAGAACTGCAAGATGTAGCGGAAGATCCACCTGGCGGTGGAACGAAACAAAACAGGTAGTGAACAAGTGCTGAGCGCTGGCACTTAGAGGTTGCTGGATCGAGAGCAGACCGGCGTCAAGAAGAAAATCAAGTCATCAGAGGGAATGGCATTTTGTGCTGTAGCGACAAAAGGTGTGGACGGCCTTGGCGAACTGCTGCTGCTGAAGAGTGCTCTGCGCAATACAAAACATGTACCCATCTTCTTGGGCTTTGTTAGCCGATGTCGCGAGAAGGCGCGTAACCTACTAATAATATTAGTCTATACCTGGTATATTATTTTATTCTTCCGTCGCGGTTAACGATACATATTCGCGTTAGACCTTTTCCGCTGCAAGAACGAAAACCACACTTATTAACCCAAGCAGTTTCCCCCGCAAAATGTGGTTGCAGTTCTATAGGGAATAATAAGTACTGGTACTGTACTATTATTGTTATTATTATTATTTCATTTGCCATCTGACAATGTAGCGTGAGTATCAAAAACCATAAACATGATGAAAGAACACATCCAGATGGAAGCGTGAAACGATGTTTCCGACAACCAAAAACTACGAATACTAGATAGAGATGTACCTCCTCCCTGTTCTCCTGGCCCTGCCCCCTCCAGCCGCAAGGGCCAAGTCCTCCCCCCCATACACTTCCGAAGAAGCATCAAATGACAACCTACTATTGATGTAAAGGCGCCCTCGGCAAGGAAGCGAGAAAACAAGCAGTACGCCCAAGCTAGCGAATAGACCTTGTGTGGTGTACGACTTCTTGCTCGAATGTATTTTCTCGTGGGTAACAAACACAGCTTGGATTGCTTCTCCTGTACTCGTAATATATTGCGTGGTGTTAAGGTACGGCCTTGAAAGGTCTGCAATTATCTGATTTGATAGGCAATTGGCCGTTTTTGTATGATATGTTGGCGTTATCTATTCGGGGTAGTCAGGAAATGATACCGAGGAGGCATGCGCCTCGGCTCTCAGCTGCTATCCGGGGCTCTGTGGAAATAATAAAGCTGCTTCTCTAAACTACGGCTAAGAAAGTGAGTACTCACCGAGGACCTGCTCAAATAGGCAGATCTGCAGGGGACACTCTGTGTCCCCACCCTGATAAGTTAATAAATAGCGTCGTCGGTCGGACTCACTTAAGAGTAGTTTCTCAACTGAGGGACCCCTCGTCGGCCAGACAGAGAGTGTTGGCCCCGAAAGTACCCCATTTCGTAGATTTTCCCCACTATTAATTGACTTTGCTCATACCAAGTACTGCAGGTGGAAGAGTCAGATCCACGGCAGTGCAAGACACCTCACAAGAAACAGGGCAATAAGAAAGCTAGGCTGATATTTGCAAGGCGATAAGAAACTCGGGAGCCGTTATGCTGATTCATTGAAGTTGGTGTGCAGTTGAACACACCCTTTCTCAAATAAGAAATCCAGCCTGAGCTTTGCTTATGTAAGCAGTAGTAGTAGCCATCCTGTGCTTTAAGCGGAGCACAATTCGACCATAAATTGAGCAGGGGTTGTCTCACCAATCCCGCTCGAAAAAGAAAGTTCCATCTTCGTCTTTAGCGATCGGTGAATCGGTCTTCTTGCAGACGCATGCCAGCAAAGAATACCGATCGCGGCAGAGCACTTCGGCCGTTGTCGGGAAGACGTGCCCTCCCACGTTGAGAAGAACGCGCTCGTCGCCATCAATGAAGTTAAAATTGGCCTCGTTCTCGAAGCTGTACGCAACGAGTACAGATATTGACAGCAGTGCGGGCGAGCAGCATGCTGCAAGCTTCATTCGTAATACTTTTGTGTATTGCAGCACACGAGTAAAAATAGGCTGAATGTACATGCTGAAGTGCATGGTTTAGACGTGCATTATTAACATGAATAGCAGGCGAACACTGGTACACACAGCAGTACAGAGGAGTGGCCAGGTTGTTGACCGTACAGCTCTGTCTGTCAATAGTCATTTGGGTGCACTCCTTGCGTACAGGCCGTCTGGATGGACACAGTGGACATTGTGCGGTACCTGGTACACAACGGTTACGATTAGGGTTAGGGTTATCGCTTGGCCTTTCGTTGTTCGCATGTCTCTCGACGCATCCAGAATCAACACAATGGGTGGTCCGCCGTACCTGTACTGCTGCTGCTCGTACGTTCGTACGAGTGAGAACGGGGTGTTGAATTCGCAAAAAAAATAGTCAATAACTTCCATGGCCAACTTATGCACTCACGCTTCTCGCGCTTCTGCATTTGCCTTATGCATGGCAGATATTTGTCTCCAGATGTCTTGCAACCGCTCGCGCTCGATGACGATGGCGTGCTCTTCGTCTTCAAGCTGCTCCCATAATCGCTGTACGCCCGGCTTGACTGGACGAAATGCCATGAACGACGAGAATAGTCGATAGCAGCAGCAGTGCCTGTTTCTGAGATAGTGACAACGCTGATAAAGCACTCGTACGAGTCGTTGCTGGGCTTGCCAGCGATAGATGAGGATCAAAGGATACCTCAAAGAAGCCGCCGGTAGCCCCACAATGGCAAATTGGTCGAGCAGCACTTTGGGTTATACGGGTGTGCGCTGTGCGTTAGTTCTTTGTTCCCGAAAGCAAGAGAGAAAATCAAAATGGCGGTTACATTTTTTTGTTTTCGTAAACATTGCGAGGCGTTTTGTGCTATTCGACCCTAAGAGGGCTCCTGGTTGCTGCACGTGCAGCACAGGAACGCTGCTCATTGATGGTGCGGGTCATGGTGTAAGGACGCGTGGAGGAGATACACGATTGGCTTCTACAGCCTCCTGCGCTTTGTGTCGCGCTGCCGACCGTGACGCTAGCGCTATTTCATGCTTTTGAGAGGCTGAAGAAAAGGTCCATCCCGAGCAAAAACTATATCGTTCACTCGTGTCAGGTTGTAGGTGTGGCTTGTTCGAACGTGCACGATGTTTGGTCGTGGCGGTAGAGAAGAGGATAAGACCAGCAGCCAACGAAGCCCCAAGCAGGGAGGATTCGGAGGACAGAGCGCTGGAGGAGGAAGGCAGAGCCATACATTCGGTTCAAACTCCTCTCCGACTCCACCCGCACCAGCATCTAGCTTGTTTGGGAGCAGGTCTGGTTTCGGCGGTGGCAAAGCAAGCGGAGGCGCTGCTGCTGGTAGCTACGGGGCGCAATCCTTTGCCTCTACAGCAGCTCCGTCTGGAACCGGTATTTTTGGATCAGGGCCCGCGGTCGATCATGCTGCTTCTGGCGGGACGACGAGCCGGAAAGGGCTTCCAACCACCTCGTTTGGTTCCGGCGCGGGAGGTCGTGGTTGGGCAGCAAGCAGTCGGGCGGCAGCAGGTGGGGAGGCGGCGTCGAAAGCCGGCTTCGGTAGTGGACGCGGCTTCGGAGGTGCGGGCAGCATTAGCACCAGCAGCAGTAGCAGCAGCACCCGACCTGCAGCTGGGTTTGGGGCAGGGGCGCCTTCGTTAGCCGCAGCGAAAGCGTCGTCGACGAGCGCTCCAAGCTGGGCGGCGGTGGCCTCGACGACGCCCGCGACGGGCGCGTTCGGCACCGGGAGAGGGTTCGGTTCCGGGAGAGGGTTTGGTGGTGCCGCGGGTTCGTTTGGCAGCGCCGGACAGTCGAAGCTGGCAGCGTCACAGCCCGCCGCCGCTCTCGGTGGCAGCGGTGGAATTGCCGGATTAGCGACCGCGCCGAAAACTGGCTTCGGTTCAGGAGGAGGCTTCGGTGGTAGCAGTGGCGGCGGCGGCAGCGGCGGCGGGCTGGGAGCAGCAGCGTCGCCACCCAAGCTCAACATAAGATCGGTCGGAGCTCAAGATGAAGGCGCTTCGGCCACTGTGGGTTTCGGCGGAATCGGAGGCAGACGTATAACGGCCGCCCCGCCAGGGTCAGTGGGAAATGCCGCTGCCGATAGTGGTGGTGGTGATAGCGGCGATGGGTTCGCTAGCGGCGGTGGCGGCGGCGGTGGCTCGTTCGCTGACGCGGCCAAGCGTGCTTTGGTTCCTAGTGTCTGGGGTAGCGGAGGCAGATCGGCTGCCGCCCCTGCGGCCTCGACAGCACCGAAGGCCTCCACGACCCACGGCGGGGGCTTCGGGACCAAATCTGGCTTCGGCAGCAGCTCCATCTCCACCCCAGCCTCAGGTGCAGCCGCCGTGTTTAGTAAGGTGGCGCCGACGGCCGGCAGGCGCCGCACCTTCGCGGATGGTGCAGGCATGGCTTCGACTTTATTCGGGAGGCGGGCGCGAGCGGGCGCGGGCGCGGAGGGCGCTGCCGGACCGCCGACGCCGGCCTCTACTCGCATGGGCCAATCAGCGCTTCGAACAGGTGCGCTCCGGGGGGCGTCGAGGCTACCGTCGACCAGCGAGAGGGTGTCCCCGTTGAGAGCTCGGCTAGGACCAGCGGCAAGCGCCGACGGCGGGGGGGGGGGCGTCGCCGCTGATAGAGCGGGCCGCCGAAACTCTGCCACTACCCGAGGCGGCCGAAACGAGAACTCAAACTTGAACTCGAGCAGTCGCGGGCTCGGCACGGACTCTGCCAACCCTGCGGCAGATGCTACGGCTGGGAGTAGTCGAATCATGGGCGGGTTCGGTGGTCCACCGCCCGGTAGCTCATCCCAAGCACCCGCCTTTATTGGAGGAGGAGGGGGAGGGGGAGGAAGACGAGGAGAAGGCGGAGGTGGAGGGGGGGGTGGGGTGAGCGGCGAAAAGGCGAAGAGCAGCCGCGCGCCGACGACAGGGCGAAGCAGGATTATTGGAGGGTTCGGCGGCGCGCCAACGGATGAAGCCTCGTCTAAGCCTCCTGTGTTTGTGGGGGCGGGGGCTGCCGGCAGCGGAAGCGGGAGGCCGAAAACCGGCCGCGCGCCGCCAGTTGTTGCTGCTGCTGGGGGCAGTAGGATTATGGGTGGATTTGGCGCCCCGCCTCCTGGCGGAGGCTCGTCTGACCCGCCGGCGTTCGTTGGGGGTGGGGGTGGAGGTGGAGGTGGTGGCAACGACACGAAGCCGGCCGTTGTTTCTGGCTTGAACGATGCCAGTGACGCGGCCGCCATCTCTCGCAGGGCTCAGCGATTTGGTGGCGGTTCTGGGGGTGGTGGTGGAGGCGGCAGTGGAGGGGGTGATAGTGGAAGAACCAGAGGAGGTGGCGGTGGTAGCAGTGGCGCCGGGGCCTCTGCTGAAGATGTTCAGAGAGGCAGTCACCTAGATGACGCGGAGATTAAAGTAGGGACAGTGGAGGGGATGTGTCCGCTTGAAGAGATGTCGCGCCGGGTTCCGGGTGACCTGCACATCCTTGAGAAGGAACACCCCGCACTGCTCATGCCCGCGGAGGAGGGAAGGAGACCCAGACCATGGTCGAACAACGACCTCATTGTCAAAAGGCACCAGCGCGCGGCGGCGGGCATGGACATCAGCAAGCCGGAGCTGCTGCGAACGCCGAAGTGGCTCGCGCGTACGGTAGACCACCTTGTCGCGAATTGCATGGACAAGGGGCCGCATGGTGGGGGGGACCCAGACTCGGCGTGGGAAGACCCTCGAATTGAGGAATACTTGGTGAAGTTTAGGGCGAACAACCCGTCCAGGGCTGACAGCGCGGAGGAGGAGACCGAGCACGATGTGAGTTCGTACTTTTGATGCAGCTGTTTGTTCCTGCTATTTGGCGTGTAGTGTGTAGTGCTGGAAAAGAGAGCTCGGCGGGGTTGATGTCGAAGATGGCCTATCTTTGGTTATGGTGTGCAATCGTTCGCTGTCGCGTCTGTGGTGGACGCCACTACGCGCTTGTGCAATCGGTGTGATATGTCCTCGTTTTGGGACATGGTGCGAAGCAGTGGATCGAAATGTGCGCCTCGTGCTGTCTTGGGTATGAGGTCCGTCTCGCGATTTTGAAGACCCCCTCTCACCTTCGACCCCTAGCCCATCCCCCCTCCCCACCAACCCACCCACCCACCCACCCACCCCACCCGCATGCCCGCTTGCGCACCCCTTCCTTTTCTACCTCTGGTGTCATTGAAGCTATACAACTTTGTGTGGGACAGGTTCCGAATGATCAGGTCCGATTACAACATGCAGGGCTACAACGCTGTCGTGGGCCTCGTGTCCGAAGCTAGCGTTGTGGCGCACGAACGGATGGCAAGGTGGGCAGTGGTGATTTTATTCCCGGCGTGAATCATGGCCGATGTCTTCCCAAAACACTTTCTCCCTTCCTTTTTGGCTGTCTTTCGGTTCTTCAGCCTTGAGATTGCTGTATCGTGCGAGTTTGCATTTCTGGACTGGGATTGGTTGGCAGCATGTGCGGGCGTCTACAATTTTGCCTGTTTTTTAATGTTTTCTCCTCTGGTTGATGGGTGAACATAAAAGCTTAAGCTCACTACACACCGGCGTATGATATGTTGTGGTGTGTTTATTTCAACTATGTTGTAGAACACAACGGTGCTGTGGTAGCCTCGAGAGCGCCTTTTTTTCTGTGCAAATTGCCAGACGTTCCTATTCGCTCCGTTGGGGTTCTGATTTGTGCTGTCGCGTGAACCGCTCTGTACTGCCTCGTTTCCGTGTGTTGCCTCCGACGCTCCGCTTGATGCAGATGGTACGTGCTGATGGCCAACCGCATGGAAAAAAACACGATGCAGACTCACCGATTTAACCTCAAGTCCATCGTGGAAACGCTCAAGAAGCTGGTGAGCCTGTTGTGCTCGTTTTGTGTACCACGTGCATAAAGTGTATGAGCTGTTCGAGCGAGGGCTCCGCACTCCTGCTTGCTGCTGCTGCTGCTGCTGCTGCTCCTGCGTGTTGTGCTGCGCCTGTTGCCGCTGTTGTGCCTGCTGGACTGCGTGTCGTTGTCTTTCGGTAAGCTACGATGACGGGTCAGAGAGGATGGGAACATACGCCGTGTATGCTTCGTTTGTGTGCATGTATGTACTGTAGCGTCGTTTAGGCGACAACCGCTCTGCCGTCACAGCAAGATTCTGTTCTCTCTGACCTGGCCAACTGGAAAACCGCTGGTCCTCGCGAAGGCTTGCGCATGGCACCGCGGCATGTACGAGCGCCATCAGGCTTCGGGTGCCTCGTGGGCACAGCAACATCGAACGTAGCCGTGACAATAGTGCCAATCCTGCTCAAAGGCGTCCCTGGGCGGTGGCTTTGGTCCAGGAGAAGAGGCCACCAAAATTGAAAGCGACTGTCCAAGAGGAGTACCATTTCCTGCTCAAAACAGACAAACAGACTACCTCACGTCGCGCCGTTTCCGTTTGTGGCGCGTGGAGTTTTTCTTGTAGGTCGAAGGCCCTCCTTTCCTGTATTCGTCCATATTGCTGGTTGTGAGCAGAAACCATTATGACCGATCGACCCCCCCCCGCCCACGCCCCTGCTCTCACCCCTGGCCCGGCCCACCTCCTCGCTCTTTTTGTGCAGTACGAGTTCTACACTATCCTTGTCGCCCGCGGTCAGGTCACCGGAGGCCTGGCCAGTCCTAACGAACCCGAGGTATGTGGCCAATATATATTTTCACCCCTTTTGAAGTGCACCCCATTTGGGGGGGGGGGGCGGTACTTGGAATGGACGTCGCGAGGAAATGTGTACCGCTCGTACGACGGCAAAACCATGCCCATCAGAAGATGGGTTCGCATCTTGCACTGCTACTGAACCATCTGCACCACATTTATACCGAGTAGCACAGGCGCGAGCGGCGGGGTGAACCTTTGCCGGACGAATTTTTGGTGCCTGCTGTTGTGAGATTGGATTTCGGAGGGTTTCAGTAGGAAAGAGGCGATGCACTTCAGGCGTTGCACTTCCTTGACATTCCGGCTGTATGCAATTGGTTTTCTATCGAGGAGGCTTGTTTGTGACGGCGTGCGAGGATGTGCACTTTTTTTGCCTTTCGTTTGCCCTGCCCACTGATACGAGATAGGTTAGGTACACGTCGATTGGGGGATAATTTCCCTGAAGGGAAGAAAGCGGAAAAGGGGCTGAATCTGTAACCATTTTTTAGTACATTTCGTGTTTTCGAACCTTAAAACATACCGGTACCAGATATTAATGTACCAGAAATGTTTTTTGCATAAGTTTTTTTTGTAGGTGATCCGCACACTTTTTTCAGGAAATATCAACCAACTCGTCGGACTGATTTTTATTTACCCCAAGAAATGAAAATGCACTCCAGCTGTGAGATGGAGGAGGATTTCGTCGAAACTCGTCTTTGCAAGCTGTGTGTTACACTTCGATCGCGCATTTTACGGGGCGTATATGTCGTAAGGAGATTTGTCACACCGATGCGTGCTTCGTTTGTCCACTCGCTTGAGACGCGACCCCCCGCTTCCAGCCGCCCTGACTTGACCGCTCTTCGCCCGCTCGCTCCACGCCGAATGCAGATCATGGCGTACTACCTGCTCACTGTGTTAGAGCAGGACGATGGTGTCGAAGTGCAGCGCCTGGTGAAGGACCTTGTCAGAAGTCGCGTAAGTGGACTTTTTTTTTTCGCCGAACGGGTGGGGTCCGGGGCTGCGGTTCTGGCGGCGGTGTGTTTTGTGATGCACCATATGTGGTTGAATCATCCCCCCTCTCCACTTCGAACGTTCACGTCGGTGTTGCATGTGCTTGGTGACCCCCCCCGTCCCCCCTCTCTCCCCCACCCGTGGCAGCGCAAGAAGGTGCTTGAGTCGCCAGAAATCAAGGGAGCTCTGCGGGTGGTGCGGGCGTGGCATGCTGGGGACTACGTGACATTCTTCCGAGCTCTGCGTTCGCAGGGGGTGATGCACCGGTGCCTGCTGTCCCAATACGTCAAATCCATGCGCGACACCGCGATCAAGGTGGGTTTTGGTTAGGTTTTCTTGCCAAGAAGAGGGCCGGGGGCCGGGGGGGGTTGCCGCCTCGGCTTCCGGCGTGACGACAATGCATTGCTGTTATCAATTTCGGCCGCGGTACACGCGGACAGTATTCCCATACCGAACCGGTCATGTTTTACGAGTTATAGTAGCCACGATGACCCATCTCGGCTTACATGAGGAACTCCATTGTTTTACGGGACATGAGTCCTTGTTATCTGGCATGGCCAGGGGCGTCTCTTTCCGCGTTACCAGGGCTAATATCTCAAGCGACATAACCTTACATATCAAAACTCCGCATGTTTACAATAGTTGCGTAGTTTTGCTGTACTAAATAGTTATTGTGTTTTTTTTTAAGCTCGACCCCGTGGAGGTTTATTTGATCCTACTTGCATCGCTGCTCGCCCCGCCGTTTGCTTTGCTCACGTACGTAGTAGGCGTGTTTTTTTGTCAAAGCGTGCCCCCCCCTCCGGAGGTTCGTGTAACCCTACTTCCCTCCCTGCTCTTGGCGCGTTTTCCGTTGCTTCGGTTTGCCCCGTTTCGCTTTGCTTTTGTTTTCGGGCGTTACACGACGATACCGTGTTCAGGTTATCGCGGCGTCGTTTGCGGACTTTTCTATGTCTGAGCTCATGCGGCTGCTGTGCTTCGAAGACGAAGATCAGATCGTCACGTTTCTGACTGAGTACAGCTTGAAAGTGTCGAGCTCCGGCCAGGTGAGGGCCAACATATTTTTTCCTAGTTGGTTTTTTGCCCGGTTGGAAAAGATGGGCTATATACTGCCCACACCGTCGGAAGGGGCGGGGCGTCTTGAACGTATACAGTGTGTTCTCGCCGCGCTTGAGGGGCAGAGTCAAGGCTGTGTGTGATGAGAATATCCTCGCATTTTTTTGTTTGTCTTGCTCCGAGTGTGACACGTTTCGATTCGCGCACATTGGTTGTATTGATCGCTCGTTCATTTTCCTGGTTACTTGCTCTATGATATGTGCTGTTGTTTGTTTTCTTGGACATGCGGCTATGAATGTCCACCCTCGAGTGCGTTCGCTCTTTACCGCCCTGGTTCCCTCGCGTGCCCCCTCCCCCGATGCACAAGGCGTGAGAAGCCCCGCCACCCATCACCGCAAGCAGCCGTAAACTAGGCGCGCGCTTCTCGACGAGGTTCATTAAACGCTTTTTCACCTCACGAGGCGCTCTCGCCCCGGCCGCGAACCTCATCCCGCCCCCCATGCCCACGCACCTGGCCGCCCCCCGCCGCACGCTACACAAACCTGCGATGCCTGCTCGCTATGCTTCGTCGTCTCGACAGGTGCTTCTGAGGGAAAAGGACCGAACTGGTACGTGGACAATCCCTTTTCGTCCGCCGGAAACCGTCCCGGACCCTCCGCCGCTGCAGGACCTCGTCGAGCCCAAGCCGTGGCGGCTTGCTTCGGAGTGGGTGTGCAAGGGGGACTTTGAGCGTGCGGCGGACAAGTCTCACGAGGCCGCGGCCGTCCCTCTGCGGGCGGCGATTTCCAGGAGTGGCTCTGCGGTGGCGGTGGCGTCGGCGTTGAGGAGGGCCACCTCTTCTTCCTCTTCTGCCGCCTCGTCCCCCTTGTCGCTCGGCGGACGGCTGAATGTCAAGGTCGGAGGGAGGTCTGTGCCAGGAGCGGAGGTAGCTGGGGCAGCGACGGCGGCAGCAGCGGCGGCGGTGGCAGCGCGGGGAACGGGACCGATTACGCGGCAGTCGTCGCGCACGGGGCCGCCCTCCGCCGGCTCCTTTTCCACCCCTCCTCCTGCGTTTTCTTCTTCCTTCCCGGCAACGTCGCCCACCGGCGTGCCTGCGGTGCCGACATCAGGTGGCGATGGTACGGGATTTACCTCGGGAGCGACGGGAACGGCACCCGCGATCGGTTTCGTCAGCAGCGACAAGGGTGCCGCGTTCACGTTCGGACCTCCTGCGGCTATGCCTGGGGCGGCGGCGGCGAATGGGACCTCACCTGACCAGGCGTTGCCCGCGACCGGTGCGTCGCCCGCGCCTGCTCCGGCGCCAGCGGCTGCGTCCGTCAGTGGCTTAGTGTTTGCGCCTCGTGTTCCCGATTCGGCCTCGGGTGCGCCGACGTCGAGTTCCGCGTTTGCCCCTTCCGGCGGCACCAGTGGGCGCGCGAAGCTCGGGGGTACGGACAGCAGTTCAGCGGACCCTGTTGCGGATTCTGGCGCCCCCCCGGCGTCAGGTATTGCAGGTGTCACCGTTGGAGGGAATGTCGCAGCGGTGGTGTCGGCAGCGGCGGCGAAAGCGGAGGCGTCAAAGGGAAGTGCTGGTAAGAAATCGTTGCTGTCGAATTTCACCTTCACGTCTACCTCCGCCGCGCCCGCGAAGAGCGGCGACTCGACGGCCCCGGCGGCGACGGGAGGGGCGGGAATCGCGACTGGCAACGCTGTCGAAACCCGCGCGTCTTACCCGGCTCAGGGCTTCGGATCTGCTTCGGGGAGCGGGTTTCCGTTCGCATCGGCGGTAAATAAGGCGACGGTGGCGGCACGCGTGCCACCACCGGCGGCGGTGGCTTCCACTAGCACGGGTCTCGGTGTGTCAGTGTCGGTGGACAAGGAAGCGGCTTCCGCGGCCGCGGCGCAGCAGGCGGCAGACAAGGCGGCAGCGCGAGCGATGGACACCAAACGACAGCAGGTCGACGCAGAGGCGAGGAAGGAGAGGCAAAGGCACACGGAAGAGGCGACATCGAGGCGAGCGGCGGTGGCAGCGGCCGCCAAAGAGGCGAGGCGGGTGCGGGACGCGGAAGGGCGCGCGATGCGCGCGTTGGCCTGCGGCACGCTCGTTCCATCGGACGTTGTCGACCAGGTGAGGCAGCGTGAGCGCCTGGCGTTTCGTATGTTGTTTTGTTCATGATTGTGAGTCCTTATGAAACCTGTACTTGACGATGACTTGAGCTCGTCTTTGTCCAACAGCGTGTCCGCTCGTCGGTTTTGCCCGTTGATGGGTGCGTATCGTCGCAGCTCACTCCCAACGGTAGCCTGCATCGGTCAGCCCTGGACGGGAGAAAGGCCCTGGGGTTGCGCCTTGCGCGCTTGGGCCCCGCCGTCATCCGACGTAAGCGGCGTGCCGCATGGGACTGCTGGGTTGACGAGACTAAGGCGTCGCTGGAGGAACAACATTTGGTAAGGACGGACCACGGCGACGGCGCGGCGGCGGTGGTGGTGGTGGTGGTGGTACGGTCGAGTATGGGAGTGTTGGCGTAGAAGTTGCGGTGACCGCGGTCGGGCGTTTTTCAATGTGGACGCCGGTGCCGTGTCGATGTTTGTATGAGTCGATGTGCGCAGTGATGAATGCACCGTCCCCCATGTTGGTGGAAAGCCATACCTAATATAAGCTGGCACAAGTGGATGTTGGTATCGATCAGATGGACATGAAGACTAGGGTAGGGGTCTCCTTGGTGGGGTTGACACCGGGTGGAGTTCTTTCGCAGTGGTTTATTTTGGCACGTGCTGCTTCGAAGTTACGGTTTTTTATTTTCTTCTCAGGTTAAGAATAGTGCATCCTGGTCTTGGTGCCCAGGTTTCTTCAAAAGCTTTGTTCAGAGTACTTTTCTTGTAGGCTTCCTTACCCCCTCGAGGCCAAGCCGTCCGTTCGTGCCTCTTAGTGAACGTCGTTCTCTATCCCGTTGCAAGTTTTTTTGCGTAGCTCCACAGCAGCTGTTTTTTCTTCGTGGAGTGGAATAACGTGCCCTGTAGTCCGAAACACGGTCCAACTCTACGTGCGCCGTTCCGGCCCGCCATTTGGATCGTCGTCGTTGCTCCACGCTTCGTGGGTGGGCAGGTGACACTCCGCAACCAGCGGTTCGAAGAACACAACATCCTGACGGAAAACGCCTCATTTCTACAGCGCAACAAGAAACGACGCTCTCATTCTGTCAATACCACCGCGGCGTCTGCTAGTGTTGGCGGCGACGCTCTTGCGCTACGGCGCCGGGCGGTGGCGGCTGCGGCATCCACGGCAGCGGCGTCCGCGACGGCAGCGGCGGCGGCGATGTTGGCGGCGGCAGCGCAGGAGCGCGATGCCGCAGACACGGAGGAGCTCCTTAAACCCGACCCCCTAAACCTTTCGGCCATCGTGGCACCGGGGCTTGCAAAGAACCAGGGCGCTAACGCCGAGGAAGCGTTCCGTGCGGTGGGACTAACGACGGTGCGGAGGAAAGGGATGGTGGTTGCGGCCAATGGGAAGAGTGATGGATCGGCGCTACAGGAGGAAGAGCCCCCGCTCTCTCCGCCCCACCTCTTCTGGAAGGCCGTGGTGGTGGCACCGGTGCACTCTAGAGGGAACGTGGGGGCGTGGCTAGACGCCAAGTTTGGCGGCGACGGGGGCGCGGAAGGGGTGGCGGGGTACGCGCGGGATGTGGCGTCTCAAGGACTATGCCCCGTAACGCGGGAAGAAGATGTGCTCGCCGTGGAAGGCCACGAGGGAGACGTCGGTGGGGAAAATTCGGGGGGCTCGAAGCTCATTTATCGGGCTCTGAGGTGCGTTGGACGGCGATGCTTTGGCTGCTGGCGGGGTGGGTATTGGCATTTTTTTCAAGATGGTTTATGTCAAATGAAGGCGAGGCTCGCCCTGACGCCATCGATCGTCCGGCCAGGTCGTTAGGGCAAGCGGTAGATGCGACCGCCTGTCGTTATCGACGAACTGGAACGATAGTTGTCGGGGGTGGTTATGATGTCGGGGAGATGCCGCGACTCGCTCGTTCCCGACGCGTCGTCTTGATATTGCCAAATCGTCACTGGTTTTGTGGTCTGCGGTGTGTTGTTCGTTGCGCATGTGCGGTTCACCTACGTATACGGCTTGTTTTGTGACATGTTTTATGTGAACTTCCCGTTCAATCACCTCGTCGCGACAACCACTATGTACCGGACGTACCGTACCCTCTCTAGGTACACAACGCCAGCACTTTGCCATGTTGTTAGTACCAATGTTAAATAGACACCTTATGTTATGAAGTGCTGTACTAGATGATGGGGGCATCACATCACACTCAGCTGTGAGATGGAGATTATCGTCAAGAACAATATTAACTAGCTTCCTGTGATACTTGTTTGTGTTTTATGCGCCGCCTCCTTTTTTTGCTTAATTGAGCAGGGAGCTGCCAAAGAATGCATTCACGGGACCGAGAAGGCACGCTTATCCCCAGCAATGGATGCACCTTTGCGTGAAACGCGTCAGCGTGAGCGAGGGGTCTCGTCTCCGGCCGTCGCCGGAGCTGTCGGAGACGCTCAAGGCGGCCAGCGTGTTGGTGTTCGCGGCTTCTCCGAGGGACCAAGACCGGTTCTTTTGGTCGCCTCTGTACCCAAAGGTAAGACGCGAACTGAAGGTTTGGAGCTAGAGTTATAACATAGAGCCATACAGCCACACAGCCGCTGTCGAGCGACCCGCATACCTTTTAAAACATATACATTCTGCCTTCAGATCCCTCCGGTCGTCAAAGATGGCGGGGGGGCTACCGCATCCACCAGCGTCTTGCCCGCCATGTCTATGTCTCGACCGTTACGGGCGACGCTCGAACTCGGCTACATACCGGTATAGCGAGGAAGAGAGAGCTTGATCGACGGTTTGGCGGCGCTGTTGTTGTGAACGCACGACTGTCTCAGGTTGAGCGAACCGCAGTGCTCATTTTTTATGAACGGTGTGTTCCTTTCGAACGTACCGTGCGTGCTTTCGCAGCTCCTAGAGACGGCCGCGATGATGGACCCTTGCAACTACTGCCCCGTATTGCTTGACCCTTAACTCTTTTCGATATCGCCGCTCCTGTCTACGCCCTCCTTGCGTTAAAATACAGCCGGACTGGTCGCATGCCCGGAACGACCTTCGGCACGCACTTGACGCGTCATCTCTGCGTAACGGCGGCGGCGACGAAAATGGCAACTGTCCGGACTCCTTGGGCGTGCCTGTACTGGTAGTCGTACCGGTCAAGGACTCCGCCTTGCAGAGAGGCACTGACGGGAAAGACTCGGCAGCTTCGGAGCATACGCGCGCGAAAATTCTTGAGGACGCGTCGGAAGGGCTGGGGCTGGAGGCGATGGCTGAACAAGGGATAAGCGTGCAGGTGGCGCTTGTGGGGTTGCACGAGTTCGAGAGCAGGTCTAAGGCGGCCGCCGCTTCCGGGGAGGGTCTCGTGTTTGCTGGAAAATTGGAGAAATCTTGTTCGGAGGATGTGGCGGCTAAGCTGGCTGTACTCACAGGTAAGGTATCTTGCCCCGTGTGCGCTCCAAGCCGGTGAAGATGGGGGAGATAACTTGCGAAAGTATGTTTTCTCGTTGCGAGGATTGATTCTGTATGAGTGTACTATCCCCCCGTTCGTCGCCATGCGGTGGTATTTCGTGCCAGGTACCTGGTACTAATAATGTTTTTGCTCGCGCGACAATCCCGAACCTGTTTTTCGTTTGCCTTCCTGCCTGCCTGCGTGCGTGCCCTCGGATGACGCAACGACGTATGACTCCAACTTCGTCCACCTGCCAGGGCAAGCTCCGAGGCAGCCGTTGATAGCGACTCGCTCTCTGCAACAAATGCTCAACACGGCCGTCTCCCGGGCGACGACAGACGACCGTTACGCCGACGCCGTAGGCCTATCCCTACCGGAGTGCCGCTACGAAGACCCCCCGCTCCACGCTGTGGTCGCCGCCGCGGCACACGCGACGCGGCACGTTTGTGGCCTGCTCGCGCGCAGAAGCGATGCCTGGCCCATGCGGGAGTTCGCGATTAGGACCGGGGCTGTCGCGCTGTCCGGCAACAGCCCAGGCGCGCCGCACGCGGCGGAGATGGCGTATGTGCCTGGCGCCGCACGGCCCGCTTCCGGGGAAATAGCTGTTTCGCCGCTTTTGCCTCCCGAAGGTGTCATTGCGAGGTTGCGACGGTCTGCTCAAGAGTCGGGAGGTCTTGCCCTCAACTGGGCGTCGATATTGCCGCAGTCTCGGTTACCGACATGCACCAATCCGGCGGCCGCTACCGCTGACGCTGCCAAGGTCACTGCTCTTGTGGAGGCGGCTACGTTGCCCCCCGTTCCCGTTGAACTGGCGGAGGCGTTCGACCCGGATGCCTTGGCGGGGAAGGGTGGTTCTCGCTCCCTGGGACGGGAGGGTGCATGCGCCCGGGTGCAGCAGCTCGAGGCGTATCTCGGGGGGACTCCTTTGCCAGGGGACTTGCGCTACCGCCTGGCGGATGCGTTGGCAGGAGGGGTTATGATGAGAGGATCCCCCCCGCCGTGGCGTACGCTGGTGCGCGATGCGGTGGCGAGGAACATTGTGCTGGCAGGTGGCGAGGGGGGAGCAGGAGGGACTGGGGGCCGTCCTGTCGTTGTCCATTTTGTCGCGGCGTCTGGGCAGGACCGTCTGAAGACGGCGCGGGACGGTCTTGCTGTGCCAGGATTGTTGGAGGCAGAGAACTTCCGGGCGGTGAGTGCCCGACCGTCGGTGATTTGTGTTCTCTGGTATCGGTGGTTTTTAGATCGACGTCGTAACGGGGCCGAGAATATCAGGAGTACGTGATCACTCCGTTCGCGGCCAGTTTTCTGCGATGTGTCCGCAAGGTCAGGCCGGCGGTGAGTGATGTTACGTTAGGTGAAGCCGTTTTTGTCCTGCTGTAGGTTCCAGGGGGCATCTTGCAGTATAATCCCTCACGTAGGTGCGACTCCTTCTGTTGCTTTATGCCCCCTCCATATACTTACGTGCCTGTTCGCCGTGCCCCTGCTTGTTGCAAATCTGCTTGTTTTTCTCTCATCGTTTTTGCTCCGCCTGGGTCGCTCCTCGCAACACACCCCAAATAAACGCCATTCTTCAGTTGGTGCCTGAGTCGAAAGCTTTGGGTTTGGCGCGCGATGCGCGCGTCTTGACTCCTTCCCGAGACCCTACGGGCAACGAGGGAGGCATTGTAGCCCGGGTCTCGGCGACGCTCAAGCGAGTGGCGCCACTCCTCGCGCACGCGAGACCGACGAAGAGCGGCAACAAGCACAGGCGGACGGATTCGTGTACAAATGTCGCGGGCGGCAATGGGGGAGGGGGCGGCGGGAGGAGCGAAGGAGACGCGAAACGCCGCTACGTTTTCGACGGCAGCGGCAACAGCAACTTATTCGTCGAGAGCTCTGCCATTGACGATGATGATGAAGGTGACATCGACCGCGAGCTGCGGAAGAGGGTGGGCCTCATTGCGCTTGAAACGGAGAAGGTGCGGTCGTCGCGGGAACACGCCGCGTCAGCCGCTGCCGCCGATCGCGACCTGGATGAGGCGTTCTTGAAATCATGGGGCGTTTCGCTGACGGGGGCTGGCACTGCCGGTAGGAGTGGCCTGCTCCCTTCGGCGGCGTTGAAAGCGGCAGGAGGGCAGGCGGCATCGTTTGATCGATCGCGGGTGACTTCGCTCCCCTTCGGACTTACGGAAGCGAAAAAGGAAAACTCGCAGGCAGAGCACGAAGAGCGCGAGTTTAGACGGCGCAAGGCTGCGGCAACTTTGTCGGCCGCCGAGTACAAGTGCTGGGAGATTCGGGAAGAGATCGACGGGTACCGTCGACAGGAAGAGAAAATGAGGTCGGAAATATTCAACGGGGATCCCCTGTTACCTCTCTGGACCGGGTCGGCGGAATCTGGACCTCGGGAGGCTTTGGAGGCTCCGCAATATTGAGGGCATTGGCTTCGACGTAGGGGCAACTGCTGTAGGCGGTGTTGATACGAAGAAACGATGGCTGTGTAGGGCCGGGGAGGAATAATCGGTGCCTAAATATTGGGCGTACGAGTACGGTTGCTTTATGTAATGCGTTGTGGATATTTAGTGTTTTGTTCTGGGTTACGTGTTTCTGACGATTTGAGCACACGGCTACGTGGAAACGGTCACCGATGGGGGGCAAAATTTTATCCAGCTGGCGACAGCTATATAATACTGCAAAGCCCGTCGCTACTTGATAGGTGCGCGGCGACTAATTTTATCCCGCCTGTTGACTGCCGAGTGCAGGAGTTGTTTAAACGCGCACATTGCTGTTTTTATGTCGAACGCGACGCAGGTGGCAGTACCGTTGTAGCGTCGCCAACCCGTGGCTCACAATGATATTGGGCCTGCAACACATATTTTCACCTACCGCACATGTACAAGCCCACAAACGTGACGTGATTTCATACAACATGAGTAGCCTTGTGCGTCGAAGCGGCAGCCTACTGTAAACTTGCTCCTCAAGTCCTTAAACTTCTGCTGCACGCTGTTGACCTGGTGTGCTCTTATGTTATGGATAACATTCTAAATACGAAGTACGTACATATTTATCATCACCCCGTAGCACTGAGGTGTCGGTGCATCTAAGAACGAACACCTCGCGAAGGTTCCAAAGCCCGCGAGCGTTTTGTAAGCGATGCATAAAAACGACAGCGCCGCCTCCTTTAGTTCCTCTCCCTCCCTTTCAACACTTCTGTAGACCGCATCGATTAACCCACGCCGACTCGCCAACCTTCCGCCCCGGAGCGACTACCCCTGCCCACGTTGCTGCAACCCCCGCAAGACCGGGCAGTGACAAAAGACTGCCGCGCCTGCGGTGCGCACTCTCCTCTTGCAGCTCCTGTAATTCTCGTCGAACGCTGGCTGGAAGCGTCGTTCGTAGGCGAAACCGGGCGGCGTCCGCGCCGTCGCCCTCCGACGGGGCTGGAGGCGGGTCTCGGAAAAGCTGGGGGGCGTGGCGGAGTCGGTGGTATTCCGGGGCGGTGGCGTGCGATCTCTCGTGTGTGCGCAGGGTAGAAAGGCTCGTGAGTACCGCGGAGCAGTGCGGAAATCGACAGGTCAAACGCTGTCGTCGTGTGGTTAACTCGAAGGCTTCGGGTGTCGTTGGGTGATTGCCGCCCTTCTTGCTGGTCGCGTTCGTAGAGGGGGCTCGTTTACGGTTGCTACTCTTGAGCGGCTGTTTCCGGCGCAGACAGCCACCCCGTTGATGCGACTGGCGCGGCTGACCGAGAGGTCGCTGCTCGATGTCGAGCTTCGGTTGTTCCGGATGAGCCGCCGCCAGGTCACGCAATAGCTCGCTTTGCGTGTTCTCTGGCTCAACGGTGGTACTAGGGGTAGGAGGCAAGGGAGACGACGGGGAACCGGGTGAACTTCCTTTGCAAGGGGATAGCGAGGCTCCAGTTGCACCAGCAGCGTTAGGATGGCGAGGCGCTATCTCGTCTTCCACCGCGACTTCGGGAATGTGGTCGCCGTCGCCGGAGTCGTCTTTTCCTGCTCTGTCGCTCGCTGCAGGTGGGCGGTCCCAAGGTCCGGGGGGGAGATCGTCATCCTTGGCCTCCAGGAACACCCGATTGCTACCGTCGTTGTGATCATCTTCCTTTCCTCGATGTTGGCCCGGGCCGGCTTGCACACGTTCGAGACGCGGAGGTCGCCCGAACGGATCGACGGCCGACTTCTGGAACCTTGGATCAAAAGTAAGCATATGTTGCGGCTGCTGACTGCGTAAACGACCACCGCCTCTCCGCTTTCTCCGACAGTTGGCGTCGCTGTCAACGCTACCGCTCACGCCGACGCCGTTATTTGCAAGGAGACGACCGCTTGCTCTAGCCGCGCTGGCGGGTTTTCTCCTAGCTCCAGATTTGAAGTTGCCTCCTGATCCATGATGGGCTTGATAGTGAGCAGTGGCACAAGTTCTCGCCGTCAGGATTCCGATCATTCTCTCCACCTGCTCGACAAGGCATGGCGGCAAATCCCACGCTCGAACCGGCACGCGCGCTAACACTTTCACGTTAGTGACGCCATCCGCCTCGAGACGTAGGATGAAGGGACCAGCCAGCGTCTCCGCAGCCTCTAGTCGTCTTTCCAGCAGCGTTCGCCGGGGATCCGCGAGGGTGGAACCAAAGCGGCCGGTGACCGAACAACAATATACGTCGTCACCATCCCTTCTCAGCACACCCCCGCTCTTGCCTGGGGTTCTCACGGTGGATAAGGACAAGGAGGGGTGGCTTGTGCCGACGGCGTCGAGCTGCTCGATAAAACCACGCAGCGCCTGTGGTCCCATCGCCACCTGTTTAACGTGGTGGATCGGCGTGGTTGTTGGATCGTTGCTTGCAATAGTTTAACCAGGATTCGTTCTGCGAGAAACTGCTACCGGCTCTGCGCTGAGGAAACCTGCCAAGAAAAGGTCACGACGGGAATCTCGCCATGAGAAGCCTCGCGGGGGGAGGCCTGTGAAGGAAGGCCAACACACAGTATGTTGATGCCTAAAAAGTTGTACCGGCCACGAGTCGTCGGTTGTATTGATGGTAGCCTGTGGGCAACACAGGGCCAAACCTTCAATTGGAGGAATATCGCCGAGGGTGAAAACAAGAAATGGGGGCGACTATAAGTTGCAGCTAAGATAGTACGGCGGTACTGCGAAGTCACGCAATAACTAACCCAACCCGCTCGCCCCTAGGCCCACCATACGACCGGGACCAGGAAGCTGTCTGCTTGAAACCATGGAAACCGGGCCGGTGGGTGCTGTGCGTTGGTCAAGCGAAACTGAACCCTCGTGTATTACCCAAACAATCTGGACCTAAGAGAGATCGAATGAGATCGGAGTTCTGCATACTGTGCTCACGAAAAACATGCGCTGTATACTAATTGTACTATGATGTGTGTTAAGCGTTTGATGACGAAACGCTGCGTACTCTCACGTGTTGGCATGCCATGGCCGCTTCCTCCAGCTTTTGCTCAAACTTTCCGGGTGGATATTTTGTCGCCAGGGCTATCGGCCTTGATAGTTTGTTCTCGTTTCCTCTAAACCCCTGCAAGAACGATGATAAATAAAACAGATCACGCGGAATATCCAGGCCGTTGTCGCGCTTTAAACAAATGGGTGCCCACCCACTAAGTGCATCGTTTGAGGATAGAACGCATTACGTGCGGTGCCTTTTGGTTCACTTGGTAAGTTCTTGGATCACTGGGTGGGGTCTGCTCGCTTGGAAAAGGGTCAAATCCCATGGCTTTCCGAATGGAACATAGCGCTTCTGTTATTTTCGCCGGCGTTTACGACGTCGTATACGGTACCAGGTATCGTATACCGTACGAGGTATCGTATACCGGCACTTTGTATCGTAATTTTTGCCTCTACGGGTGCTCGCGATGAAGAGCTCGCTGTGCCTTCGACTTGCGGTATGTACGAAACGCTACTACAATAAGATGAACCAACACCAGATTCGAGCTCTATTTCTTAGGTAGGGGCAAGGTGGACACCTAATAATGTTTTGCCGTGTTAGTCTGGAATAACTTTTTTTACGCCACCGCTAACCTTTGCCCGGCAGTCTTTCGCTCTGACCGAGGCTTTCTCGGCCCGAGTGGCAGGCGACGGGTGCTCTACAACATAGAACGCCGCCCGGCGCAGCAGGGTGCCGATAGGATCCTCCACAGTACCCCAGGACCCGGCGTCATCGAAGATGTACTGATCGGGTTGCGGGTGCGACGGTGTCGGAGGCATGTAAGAAGGGGGTACGAAGCAACGATATGTTGTGACAACCCGGTGCGGAAACAACCAATACCTAGAGAGTGGGAAAGCGGTGTACACCAAATGTCACGTGCGTTGCAGATTAGTATTGATGTTCATGGAACGACTGTTCGTTAGCTCCAAGCGGGGTAGATTTCAAGTCATTGTATTATGTCTCCCAACCACAGGGTAGAGGCAAGTCAAGCAGATAACTCATGCGTGAGAACTCCAAGAAGATAACTCGTGCGTAAGACCTCCGAGAAGAGTGAGCTCCCGAGCGAGAGCTCACGGTAGTCTACCTTCAAGAACGCCACCCAGGTACTACTAGGTACCCAATAATAGTTCAACAGCCCGAAACGGCACGAAACTGATAAGTAATTGTCATACTGAAAAGAAAGCCCAAATCAGCACCCTCCCTTATTCTTCACAAGACAGTGACGAATCAACAGTTGACTCAATTCCATCACCGAAAACAACAAAAAATGGCAAAAGGAAACTCATCCCCATGAGCGAAAACGTATTCCATACTCCCGCTGACAACAATTGTAATCACAAGAAGAGATCACAACAGCCGCGCCATCAGGGCAAAAACTAATTGCGACAGATAAAATGCCAGAGATCGCGAGGTCACCCGACAAAGGTCTCCCGTTGTCCCCTACTACCGCCATAGATACAAAGATCATACCGGTAAAACAATATAGCATAAATTTTTGTCTGCAAACACAGAATTTATCCGAAGCGAAAATTAGCCTACGCCCTCCCTGACACAAAGAGTATCTGACCATCCACAAGCAACCCCGTTTTTCATTGCAAAAAATATGCAAAAAGTTGCTTGAAAAATAATCAAATTCTCTAAATATCTCATCCTTTGAATTCGAAAACAAGATTGCAACCATCTATCAAGTTCGGAAAATCAACATCGGTAATCCAACGTGTAATTAATTGTGACTTTGCATTCCCTCTCTCATTTGAGACCAGTATGTCCTGTACTGTACGGTCACAAAGATGCCCCACTCCATCTCGTCAACACACGTGGGCAACCACAAACAAGAGATACCAGCAAGACCTATAAGCCAATGTAACCAATCCTCGCCAACAAGCGTAATTATCCGAAATATTGGTCATTCGCAAACAATCATAAAACCAAAAATACTCTCCTTTTGGCTTTTGTTTGCTATAGCTCCAAATAATCGAATAAAAAAACAAATAAAACGCCGCCACTGTCGATACGAACAGCTCAAGCCCTCTCAGCTACGCAAACTATTCGACCATCGCAAAAACATTTCGTGTTTCGCTCCTCCCTTGCGAACAAGCATTCGCAAAATGATACTGTTGGTAAAACAACCAATAAATCATGAATATGCCCACCTCTATTTTGCAATCAATCAGAAGAATACTGCCAAAACTACAGATACCTGCAAAATTCAATACAATCAGTGCCACCATCAACACCATACATCAGCGGCACACCTCTCAAGATGGTGCACCTACGTGCCCTTTTCCCCAAATCGTTATTGTATGTATATCAGCTCCACCAGTCCCCTTCTGGTCCTGTCTACACCAGAAAAACACTACAAGTTTTTCGGATTTACAAAAACTGTTTGATTTAATCATGAAAAACACACTTTTAAATTTACCAGGCGTTATCATATGTATATCAGCTCCACCAGTTCCCTTCTGGTCCTATCCACACCAGAAAACACTACAAGTTTTTCGGATTTACTAAGACTGTTTGATTTGAAAATGAAAACACACCCCAAAACTACAAGGTAAAAAAGGCTACGTATGCCACCCAGAACGAATCTTAAGATGATACTATCTGCGGGTCTCCACTAACCGCGAATAAATTGCCTATTATTTAACGGGTCTTCACTCTTGCCGTAAATAAATAAACGCTATACTCGACCAAAAAACTATGTTTCGATCGAAAAAAGAACCCATCGTAAAAATAGATTCACCACTTTGATCAGACCTTTCCCCCCCCCGCGCACCGCGATGTTGCCGAACCATAAAGCTCCGGCTGGCAAAGTAATGAACCGATCTGTTCCTTCCATGACCTCTCCCGCTGCTGATGGTGCTGCTGCATATCATGGAGTGCGTGCGGCCATGCCGCTCGACTTGTTACCCGGACGAATCCCTATATCGTTAAATGTTACTGTTGCACACAGCCCACGATCAACCCACGGCCATTCCTACCACTGTTACCAGCAGCAGGAAGCACATAGCTGGCGGCCACGCGACTTATCGCGGAAAATGCAGACAACATCATATCTGCTGCCTCCTTAACCATCCTTCTGAAATAGAGGGCGCGCGGCAAATGTATAACAAAATAAATGCCGCGCGACTACTGTTCCCCCCGCTCGCAACACACGTCGAGGGTGCCTACGGCTGTACTTCCGCCATAGGACTTTTAGATGCTGCTGTAAACCCCCCTGTCCGCTGTATGCGGCGGGGGTGTCCTAGGTTACGCTGTCACCATGGACGTAAGCTGCTGCTACTCCCTGCCTACGGTCATGCTCCTCCGTAGGGCTTTAGCTACTACTGCTGTACATAGTCTACAGCAGCATTGGCTTCTCCCTGAAAACGACGTCTCTACCAAAACATCATCTCCGGTTTCGAAGACAACTCGCCTATCAAGCTGCCCTCCCTCTTCCACCATCGAAGAATTCCGACGATGGCAGTACAGCATCTCTCACTGCCATACCAGCGGTGGCTCTCTCCTTCTCCCCATCTGACTCCTCCTTGCGTCTTGCTGCTCGTCTCCGCTGATCTCGAAAAAGGTTAGCTCCACAAACATGCCCCTTCCTTCTTCAACAAGCTTCGATGAAAGCACGGCCCTATTCCAATACTGCTGACCCGTCGACCCGTCATGAGGCTAGACCGAATTGGTTCGCTCTAGAGTGTTCGTTAGCTCCAAGCGGGGTAGGTTTCACGTCATTGTACTATGCTTCTTTTTTTTTCAAGGTTTCAAGTCATTGTGTCATGTCTCCCAACCACAGGGGAGAGGCAAGTCGAGCAGGAAACTCATGCGTGATACCTCCAAGAAAAAAGCTCGTGCGTAATACCTCCAAGAAGATTGAGCTCCCGAGCGAGAGCTCACGGCAGCCTACCTTCGAGAACGCCACCCAGGTACTACTAGGTACCCAATAATAGCCCAATAGCCCGAAACGGCACGAAACTGATAAGTAACTGCCATACTAAAAATCCCAAATCAACAACGACAGGCCTGCAGTACCTGATAGAGCTCTCGTGCAGTGGGCGTCATCCCTTCAAAACATGCGTCGTATTCTTCCCGCATGATCTCCGCTACCCGTCTTGAGTAACGATCGCGCACATTCGGCCGAGCGCAAGATATTTCGCGGGAAAGAGCATTGCCTCCAGCGCGCGGGTTCGCATCTTCTTCGTCTTGCTCGGCTTCGTCGCGGCAGGAATCGTCGTCTGTCTGAGATCCGTCGCTATTCCGGTCGTCGCATGGCGGGTGAAGGGGGTGATGTCTCCGATAGAGCCGATCAAACGAGTAGCTGTTGACGCCTACGAACGCCTGTTCTCGGAGTATACATGGGGTTGTGTTGTACAAACATGCGAGGCACATGCCGAACGTGGGGAGAGAAAGGACGAGGTTACATCGTGAGTGGGACCGTTGTCGGAGCGAGAGCGGAGATCACGCGACAAGCGTTGGGTTGCTTTAGATCTGCTGGGATTGTTCTGTTTCGTCTTGACGGCGAGCAAAAGCTGAGGCAAGAGTTTCAAGATCGCCTACGATCCAGAAACATTTCGGAATAACATAGAGCTAAATGGGTTTAATACGTTAGTGACCGGACGAAAGTTTCCTGCCGACGTTTAACTACCGTAATACATTCACGGTGCATGACTTCAAGTCGAAGCCCCAGGCTACGATTTCGATTCTCAAACGCACTCTTTGTTCACCTTAGCGTTGTCGTCCCAACGTTGCTTGATTATGCTGCAAGGAGGTCTGAGCCACTCGTCGGGTCGCGACGTATACCGCCGAGGGTCCCACCGTCCGTCGCCGTCTTTGCCCGCGCCACCGTCCAAAGTTACTTCCGTGAGACAAATCCGGTGAGATCCCTTCTTCTTGACTGTTTTGTTTCCTTTATCTTTGGGCGATGTGTACTCCCCCCGATCCGCGTCCCCGCCCCCTGTCAGTCTGCTGTCTCGGCTTTTGCCCACCGTTCCATCCCCAGTTGGTTTCCCCTTCGCACTATTTGCACCGGGCTTGTGGCACAGCGGCTCTCTTTCCAACGCATGCTGGCAGAAAGCTGATAGAGGAGGGAAAATATGACCGGTGCCGGCAGTGCCGCCGCGGCTGGATGACTTCGCCGACCACGCTTTCAGCTCGCGCGCGAGGGACACCGCGGCAGACATTTCCCCCGCAGCCGCGCCGGCCTGGTTGAGTAAGTGCTCGAGCTTTGAGATGGGCAGGAGCTGCTGGACGACCAGGAAGCCGCGGGAGCGTAGCGCCGAGGCGACAGGCCGGGAGGCCTCCCGGCACAATTGCTCGTGGCGGATCTTCGCTAAAGACGGTGGTAGCTCAAGATATCTGGTAAAAATGGTAAACGAATGGTGGTTTGTAATTGAGCGAGGCAAAACATTACGTGGGCGCATGATAGCTAAGAACGAGAAGAAACGACGAGCATGCACAAACGATACAACGCGGTCTTAGCGGCACTTTACCTCGGGCTCGTGGCAAAATCTACCGTAGACAGCATGCATATGGAAGACCATCCCGGGCTTCTGCGGCATCCACAATCCAAGACATCATATCATCCGTGGTGTACATTTTCGGGGCATATAATCAACCAAGGTTCATCATCTTAGGTGGCATACACGTAACCCTCCACCGATGTCCGAGAATGTTGCCGCAACCGCGTGTTTCCCAGGGTGTAGCCCTTACCTTTGGTAAGCTTCCTCAGGTGGGGTGCCTGCCGGCATTAAACCCTGCGGAACGTGCCCTCTCAAAAACGCCGCCGCACAAAACCTCTCCACGACTTCTCCCAGGCCCGAAGGCATGGCCTGCCGTACCGACCACCCGGGGAACCGGGATCGCCCGTCCCCTGTCAACCCTCGGCGTTCCCGATCGCAATCCCACCCACGCTCCCATTCGGTGCAGCCGTGTTTCCGAGTACCAGCGGAACTCGGCCCCACCTCACCCCTCGTGCCGAGTACGCCGCTCCCGTCGTGCCTGCCAACTGAACTGTGTTCGTGCGAGCTTACCACTCGTGGCGAAATTTCACCGGGATGACTACGACAGTCTGGGGTTGACCCCAGTACGCTGAGGGTGTTCACTGTATCGTTGTCCGCAACACCCTCTTGCCCGTCAGGAGCTGAGGCTCCCCCGTCTGCTGTGCGTTGCTCCTCCACCCGACAACTGGCACCACTTTTACCGTCGCCGCCACCACCACTACCACCACTGCCGCCTCCGTCACTCTCACCGCCACCCCCGCTTCTGTGAGAGATGTTCTGCTTACCCCCGCCACGCGCTGCGGACCCCCCACATGCCTTTCTCCCGTGTGTAGAGGAGCAAAAAAGAGGCGCAGCAGCTGCGCTAGCCGTGGTTAGACTCCCGGCACAACTACTATCACCCGCGCTTAGTGAGTCTTCACCGTTACTCCGTGATAACAAAGGTCCGACCAGTTTCAAAGGGTGATGGTCGTCGTTAACGCGCCGTCGCTTCGGCCTTACGACCGTGTACACTTTGGTTGCTGCTGCTGTAGGATCACTCTTAATGGCTCCAGCTTTCAAACTACCACCACGGAGCTTGATGTGCGCTGGTAGCGCGGCGCGGAGGTAGGCACTCGGGAGTGTACTGCCCCCCGCCAGTGTGGCGTATCTGATTCCGGGGGAGGCGCGAGAGGTTAAGTATGGATACCCCGGCACATTTTTACAGCAGGGGAACAATATAGTACGGACCCGCGCGGGATCGCAGCTCGTGGGCCCCCCAGAAAGACTACTGTGAGTGCTGTTTAAACGCTTTTTCAGGCTCTGGCCGCTGAGAATACACGCGGGCCGAAGAGTGCTGCGCTCAACTTCCGAGGGTTATATGCGCCCTTTGAACATGTATATATATGTATACATCTTTCTCTTTGAAAGGCTACGGTGACGGACGCATGGCAGTGCCCCCCACCCCCCGAGCGTAGCTGCTAAAACAATAAGTATGGTAAACGGAGCTTTCTTGTGAGCCTTAGTCGACACGACACAGAAATCGCATCCTTTCCTACGCTTCCGTCTTATATTCCGTGCAAATCAAAGCCCCCCCGCCTCCCCCCCCTCCCCCTCCCCACTCTCCCCTCCCCCCTTTCCCCTCCCCCCCCCCCCTATCATTCGGTAGTACTCTGTAGTACTCTCCTACACCTCGCGCATGTACAACATACACGAGGCCGCCAAAAAAATTCCGTCGCGCACGTCATGACAACACGATACTTCACCTCTCCATCAGTTTCAAGACCTTCCGATCGAGTGCCCCTTTAGCCCCGCCTGATGGGTCAAGCGCGAGTGTTGGATGCACCCGTCTCGCATCGCTGCGTCGCTTGAGGGTCGCTTCATGTCCGACGGTCGCGCCGACGAAGGAGCTCCACGCTCCTGCAATTTCCGCATCTCGTCGTTCGAGGACCTGCCGTCGAGGAGGGGGGGGGGGGGGGTGATTCTGATTACAGGGCATTCGGGCGCTGCCATGTGTACCGGTAGACGCGACGGCTGCGGCGCCGCGACTTGATGTTTTCAGCAAACTGATGGCTGTAGGCTCTTGACAAAAGGTGTTGTATGCTCCACCAAACTGATTAAAACACCCGGTCAGAAAACAGGTTCTGCAGCTGTCACATGCAGCTTCGTTGTACGGTTGGTTGTAAAGGCTGGGTCAAGTACTTAGGGTGGAATGAGAGGTTGTCCGGCCTATTCCCGTCACCGCTACGCGCGGTAGAGTTTGGTTTGCACGCATATATTGCTTCCTTTTCCTATAAGTCAGCTGTTTAAGTCAGCTGTTTCTGCTCTGCACCTATGTCGAAAATGGTTACTTCTTACAGTTCGCCGTGCCACCTCTACCTGATCGATATCCATTCGGCACACACAACCATACCCAACAAAATAGCCCGACCAGCACGCCATGCCTCCCTACCCCCCCTACCCCCCGACCCCGGCGGATTCCATATTAATTTCAATTAATTCGTCACCTTCTCTACAAACGTAGCAGCCATTGTGCTCTCCATGACTTGCATTTCGCGTATCCGTCTCTCGTAAGTCCGATAGTCTTTGTCCACCTATTGATAAAAATTTGAAGAAGGGGCGACGGGCATACGTGGACGAGGAGTCAATGTCCACGATTCATGTGGCTTAAAATGCAGGTCCGACATGATCGCGGTTGCTTAGTTTCATCGGACCGCTCTTGCTGCTCTCGAACCCCCCCTCTCTCGGGCGCACCGTTCTGTGTTTGGTTCACAGTCAAAGCCGCGTCAATGTTCTTCAAAGACAAAGGTAGAGTCGTTCTACGGTAGCCCTCCCCCAACTTTTCTTTAACGAAATCGCCGGTTTTGAAACCAGCTCCAGGCCGTATCTCATGAAATACGATGCCCCTTGCCACCCCGACGTCATCGTTCGATAGCTCTTCGCAAACAAGGAGATGTTTGAGGATTTTTTTTCATAGCATCCTTCCTCGTGTCGAGCAGCCATGAAACGTTCGTTAAAGAAAATCGCCGGTTTTGGGGGGGGGCTATCGTAGAATCAGTCGGTAATAGTACCCGTGATGGCTTACGTGTTCACCACGGAGTCGAACGGCGTGTCACCCAGTGAGTGCCCTCGTCTAAGAATGTATCTCCTGTCGTTGACGATCAAGAGAGCCTTTTGCGGTAAATGCACACGATGGGGTCATTGTGCTGCTGACAGGCAGGACGATTGCCGTTGCGATACTTGCTGCGTAGAAAGCCTGTGGCTCGCCGTAGATCATACAATTGCACCCATCAATCTCAACCGAGAGCAGCTCTGCATGCGGTCCCTTTGATAGCTGCCTGCATCAGATGGCCCGACTTTGCCCTCACTTTTGTTTTCCGCGCACACCGACACACCATCGCCCGTTCGGCTTTGGTCCTTGGTGCACGCATGTAAACCGTCTACTCATGTACGTGAAACCCTCGTACCCTCCTGTCGCAGACGGGTTGAAGCTTACTGATACACCACGAAACGTCTACCCACCTCGCTGAGCACGGTCGAAACGCTGCGACTGTCCTCCGCAATCGCAAGTCTCTCCGCGAGTTCGCTCACTCTCGAGGTCAGGCCAACCTCTACCCGTTTGAGATGGACGGTTTTTCTTGCCAGCCAGACACGGGCATGCCTGCGCTCGTCGACGCCACGGCAGGGAGAAGGAGAGACGGTGACGTCGGTGCCGACGGGAAGCAGTGGGTGGTGTTTTGTAAGGGAACAAAACTTGTTGGTCGGAAGCGCTGGCGGTAACTCGAGCAGCGACAGTAAACAGGTAAATTTGAATCCATGCACACATTGATAGTTGGGTACGCTGGGGTCATGAAAAAAGCTCTCGCCTGTGATCGCGAGTGCACTCTACAAAGTCACGCGCAATTCCAGCTGCAGCGTTGCAATGAACCCTTGCATTCGCGGTCAAAGGAGCGGTGGGGATGACGGCGATTGTCCGCATGCCGTCGATGCCGCAAGACGCTTTGGAGGCGCGCAACAACGTCGGACGCCTATTGGGCAGATCTCGAGCCGCATGCCGTTAGAAACTCTTCTCATGGCGGATGACAGTCTGGCGTGCAGTCTACGCCTCCTCCGTTTCCCCCCGATGAAATTATTCATGGTTGGTTCCCATTGGTGTGTGGGTTTTCTACGAATGATACGGGCTTCGGCGAGGAGCGTAAGCGCACCCCCGAGTGACCCCTGAGATCGGCCAAAAACAAAACCACGACACTACCATCGTCGCAAAGCGCGCACCTTTGTATCACAGTGGAGGCCCACCCGTGAAGGTCAACGTTCTGTGCCCAGGCCTTGTCCTTCAAAGCCGCATGGACTGCGCCTCGATCTCGGTGCGCTCGATAAACTCGCTGGATCTCCACAGCCTGTGTGCCGAACGACCGGAGACACACTCGACCTAATTGGTGAGGCGAGTAAAATACCGCTGAATGTAATGGCAGCGTTTTTATTTTGTTAAGATTTCGTTCGAATCTGTCGCTGCTGCAATTTGTTCGGCAGGACCGTTTTAGTTTCCCAGACGACACAATAGCTGGCCGTCCTGGAAGAGAGGAGCAGGTGCGGCGTCTAATGAAGAAGCGTCCGGGAAAGCAGCGTGTACGGGAGCGTGCACACTTACAACAACAAAATAAGTGTGTGAACAGCATGTCGCCTAAAGTATTTCCGGAACACTGGGCTACAGTAAGGCAACGGTTGTACGATTTTTTTTCAATTCGCCATTTTCACCTGGCAGTTGTACAATTCGGACCATTTATGAGCGACTCGCTGCCGCACCAGGAAACCTCGAACGTGAGCCTGAAGCGGAACAAAACTGCTCGGGTATATGCGTGGGCGCGCGTAAGCAAAGAGGTGATGTGACGTGCCGGCATGGAGATTGTTGACGAGAAGGCGGGCGTGGATGACGCAGATTTTACCGTTGCTTTACGCCACCGCACGGAATACAGAAATTACGCGGTCCGATCGTCTACAGTGAGCATTGAGGGAACACGCACTATGTTTGGTTTTCAGGTTGAACTCGCTATCTTTGGGGAAAATAACGTAGATTGGCCAAGAGCCTGTCCGGGCCAACTTTTCTATGTGTACCTAGGTTGATAGCCGAAGGGGATGTTGGGCGTACGAACCAAATCTCGTCATTTTGTTTTGCACATTCCGCGATATGTAGTACAAGTCTCCTTGGCGATGCCTACTGAATGGAAATAGCGAAAACCGACAAGACGTCAGCCCTAAAATGGCGCTGTATTCGTACATGTACTAAATATCTCCACGCAAATAACATCATAGGTAGCCTCTCCTTATGCTTACTCTGGACAAAGGATTTTTATTCAAAAATGCCCCCCCCCCTTTCCCCCCTCCAAACTTGTGCTCCGTCTCGAAACGGATGCGTGGTAATGGTCAAATGGTTAAGGCAAGCAATACACGAATACGCCCCGCCCTCCCCAACGCGTATTTCTTCTTACCTGGCTGACAAGATTGGAAATTTGTGTTGTTGAGCACGCTCCCGTCCCAAAACTCCTCGAAACACGCGTTGGACCTCCACCGCTGCACAGAAAAACGCCTGACAAACGGCGTTACATTGCGTTTGAAAGTTCACGGGGAACGTGACCGAGCAATCTATGTAAACAGCAGCAACGGTGGAATAAAAGCGGGCACTACGCGAAAGACTAGGACTCGCTACGACTCGGTCGACACATGATCGGGCATTGTCAAGACGAACAACGATCGAGTTTTACACTGTGTGGCACATCCGCGCGGCGAAATTACGCGGCCTGCACACAGCTCTTACACCTGAACTGGAGCGAAACACCCCACGTCGTCCCCTTTCTCTCGTTCTCGTCAAGAAAGTTTCAAGGACACTGCCCTCGGAACAACGCGTACATTGAACCATACCAGGTACCTGGTAGCTCCCAGTTGGATCTCTGTGGCACGGCGCGCCTGCCACATAAAAGTCTCGCGTATCATATCGCTATATGATTAATCCTTAGACGTCATCATTTGGGACCCCCTACCCGTGTTCATTAATTGGTCCCAGCTTCTAATGTGCGGAACAAGTTTACCACACACGCCCAGATATTGCGCAACACACCCACTTGCGAAAGCGTGTCCTTGCGTCTGTCGGGAATCTTTAGACGTGCCAGAGCGCCACGAATGACCGGCTGCGCCCGCAGCGCAGCGAGATGGTAGGCGTGTTGCACGATCACTGCGAGCTCGCCGCGATCATCGAAAATACGCCGGTCGACTTCTTCCAACATGGTTCGAAGTAGTGGCTCCGCCACCTACGCCGAACGGGTGTGGGGGTCGTCAACGGGGGGAGGTGTAGTCATTGTCGACAACGAGGAGTGTGTGTGTTGGGGGGGGAGGGGTCACGCGATTTTTAAGCCTGTGCCTCTATATAAAGCACCTAGACTGCTGTCCGATGTGCATGTATCTCGGTGCTGCTGGAACGAACGAGGGAACAGGAGTCGGGGAGGTGTTCGTACGTGTTGGAGTCATCCCACGGCAGGGGGTTCAGTAGAGTCTGAGAAATTTCTGAGCTCCTAACACGAGGCGCTTGCTATCTCACCCGAAACATTATGACTTCGAAGTAGACATTCGTTCGTTCTCGCAACCCGACCAACAACAAAAAAACGCATGCCTACGATAGAGAGGTACAAGAAATTTTCGTCTGAAATGTTTTCTGAATGACGGGGCTCCTTAACCAAAACAATCGTCGGAAAATAAATAAATAATAGGCCATTTATTTTTGAATGATTCTCGTTGTGTACCTGGGCCATGGGATTTTTCATCCGGTATTACATACAGCAGCAGTTTTATTCGTTCTCCAGATCAGATTTTTGGGAGAGGGCTCAAGCTCCCAAAATTGAGGAACCTCAAGAGAAAAAAGGGGTGCGCAGCTCTATCGTAGCACGCGTCCAAACGTACCCGTGAAATCATCATGCTCAACAATAGTTCCACGCTCTTCTTGAGGAGCTCAACCGGTCAGAAAAGAACTTTGGCCCAAAAAGTGTAACCCCTACCGAGTCTTACTACGGTAGCCCCCCCAGCTTTTCTTTAACGAAACCGCCGGTTTCAAACCAGCTCCCGGTCGTATCTCCTGAAATATGGTGTCCCTCGACACCCCGACGTCATCGATCGATGGACCTTTGCACACAAGAAAATGTATGGACCCTTTGTTTTCAATTGTACCCTTCCTTGTGCCGAGCAGCCATGAAACGTTCAATAAAGAAAATAGCTGGTTTTTTGGGGGGGGCTATCGTAGAATCAGTCTACCGTAGGATGTCTCGTTGTGAGCACAGAAGCTTCGATTGCTGACGACGATATGATTGTCCGGAGGTTTTCTTTTGGAGCGTGTGCAAGATGAACTTCTTTTCATTTGCAGTAAGGCACATATAGTAGATAGATGAATGTTGCTTGCTTTTCCAAAGAGCGAAAGAACGCGCGACACCTTTACACCACCAGCAGTTGACCGCAACGAGGCCAACCAACACATTAATGCCGCTTCATTGAACGGGCGTTTTCCCTCCTGCTGTCAAGATGTACTTCAAGCTTCATATATCTGCTGCAAGCGCGTGCTCACAAGACGGACCGATAAAACAGCGAGTAAGACTAGCCTCGGCCCTGAGACAACGCTAACCTTCACTCTGAAATACAACTGACCTCTACTCTGACACGCTGCTCGACTCCTTCGTGGACAAGCCGAGAGTGCATCCAGTTGTCACCGTGCGCGATCAGCCGCCGGAAGCCTTGCGCATCCTCGTCGTAGTGAGCACTCTCGGTCAGGTGCGTCACGAAGCCTTGCGCCTGTAGTTTAGAACGGCAGCGATAAAGTCAGCGTATTGTATGACCACTTGCGTGTAATATGCATCGTTTTTTAACAACGTATCTGGATGTGTTGAAGTTTTTTGGCTCAGGTAGAGCCGAATTTGTCTCAGATCACCTGGACCAATCAACAGTGTCGTCGTATCGGGGTCGATTATCAAAGAGTTTATATCGTAATCATCAATTTCAGCATGTGGTGGAAGAAAAATTTCAGCGTCCTAATCCAACTTCTCGACCGCCGCAGTAAAAACGCCGCTATAATAAACGCCGAAATACATGCTGTATTACTCGGAAGGTGGACGAAAAGTGAGCCCCCCCGGAGACAATGGGAACAGCCAGATTAAACTGTGTTGTGTATCAGTTGGGGGTGTCTCTCTGCCAATTATGGCAGAGCAGCAGTAACATTAAGTTCTCGCTAGGTATGGAGACAAAAACGTATGTTATGTTCGCGTCTGATATCCCGCCCAGAAAATTCTTGAACGTTGAAATCGGCGTCAGTGCAGAGCATGCTCCCCATTTAGCAGACGCTGTCGCCAACGAAGACCTTAGTGTAGTGACAACAACCGAATGAACTGGGTACGTGGTGGCCTGACCGTTGTCGAGCGTTGCTACCATCCAAGCGCATGCTTCGAGACGTCTCGTATGCTACGTTGCGTAGCTTGTTTAGCTGGATGTGGAGCCAAGGTTGATTCGTGTCGCTTTGATACATTAAAGGAAGTCGCGTCACTAATTTATGCAGCATACTTAGCGCATGCGGAGCCAATTTTGACTTGGATCGCTTTGATACAGTGCAAACTGCCTACGCTAGGGTCACAAAGATTTCCCTTTAGGGTGCGTCAGTTTTTTCTCTCACTTCTGCTGGACCGAGGGTACCGTCTTGAACGGCGTTCATTATGTAGGCTTGACCCTCGTTGCTGTCCAAGAACCCCGCGAAGAAGAGGCGCTGCACTTCCAGGCGAACCGATTGCTTTGCGGCAGATAACTCTTCGCCTCTGATTCTTCGGCCAGATGAACCTTGAGGCTATTTGACCACAATCGGCAAGAAAAAATGCAGAAAAGGGTGGTAGTACAAAGGAGGTCTAACATCTCCTCTGATTATGTGGCCGTATGAAGCCTGAGGTTACTGGATCACAATCGGCAGTGGGTAAAAGCGAAAGAGCAGTGCACCTCTCGGCAACAGCCTGCTGTAACCTTAGCTCGCAAGTTTTCGATGATGAGATCATATACATGATAATGAAATACCTAGTAGGCAACACATCCCCTGCGACTGCTCGGTAAGTCAAAGCATTAGACTATACTTGCTTTGCTAGCCTGTCTGATAAGATACCAACAACACGGGATGGACATTGGAATATCGCGCTCAAGAAAAACACTCTCAGGTTCAACGCTGTCTATTCTCGGCGCAAATAACTTTATCCCCTAGACGGTATCACCCCGACATTTGAACTACAGGTATTACCTGATTCACGGCCGACCAAACGGGCTGCAGAAGGGACGGGTCGAGGAACGTCGGCAGGTTGCCTCCCATCCACGCGCTGCAAAACTCAGCGCACCGCTCAGGATTCAAACAACCACCCTTCCCCCGCGCGTCCTGCCCGATGGGCTTTATCAAACTCTCCAACGCCAGGTGCATATTTACGGAGTTGACGGGTGGGTCCATCGCCGTTTTTGCCGCACCTTGGTCCCCCTCGACGATCAACTCTTTTCCCGCGGTCTCCCCGAGCAAACTCAACTCCCGCGACGTTTCTGTCGGTGTTTTAGTCTCTGTGACGACTGCCTCGTAATCTCCTTCCCCTGGCACCGACAGGGACGGATTTTTCTCTCCTGTGCCTGCCTCATCTTCTTCCCCCAGTACGAGCAGAGGTGAGTCCTCTCGTTCCCGGTCGCGGGGGAATGCTGCGACTTCCCCTTCTGCGGGTCCGCTTGACATGTTGTTGGTGTCATCTACCGATTCGGTTCGATCTCGAGAATATCCCCGTTCCCCTTCTTTCCGATCCGGAGAATGCGCCGTCTCCCCTTCCAGCATGAGACTTTCGATGTTGCCGCCGCCGTTTATTCCTTGTGGAGATGGAGTGCGATGCGGAGACGCATCCACCTGTTTAAGTTTTCTCGGGCCCTCCATGACGGCGACCATGCTTTGCAGGTATTCTTCCCATGCCCGCCGTCCGGAAGGGCTTGATAAAACCCAATCCAATGGGCTGTTGTTGTTGTTGTTGTTGTTGTTGTTGTTGTTGTTGTTGTTGTTGTTGTTGTTGTTGTTGTTGTTGTTGTTGTTGTCGTTGTTGTCGTTGTTGTTGTTGTTGTTGTTGTTGTTGTTGTTGTTGTTGTCGTTGTTGTCGTTGTCGTTGTTGTTGTTGTTGTCGTTGTTGTTGTTGTTGTTGTCGTCGTTGTTGTTGTTGTTGTTGTTTGGGGGGAGCAGACAAGGGGCACCCGTACAGCAGTAGACTTTTAAGTATTCAATATCCGAGGTCCATCCGTCAAATCCCGTCCGTATTCAATATTCAAGGGGCATCCGTTAGTTCTTCATCAGGCGATGTAGCGCGGCTTGGTAGACCGCGCGCTTGACTAGCCGAAAATACTTGTACGGTGTATTGTAAGGACGCCCGTCACGTTGGTCAACTTCCCATATTGGTAAGGATCCGAGACATTTTGGTCTGTAACAGGGGGTATAGCATACCGACACCGTGTCCGAAACACTATCTACTGAATAACCCATTTACGTCTGCACTCACGTATTTTGGGGAGGGGTCAAGCTACTTGAAATTAGTTTGGGATGTTTCTTGCAGTTCAAAAAAGGGTTAAGACAACAGTAAACTCGCCTCCGCTGTTTTCCCTTAGCGTTGCAGTACTCTGTCCACGCAGCGCTTGCTGCTTCCGCTCGACGAGCACGTGACTCGATCCTGTCCATAGCCACCCACAGCTCTGACACTATAACTTCGCGGCGCTTCTCCAAGGTGTGCAGCTGCGCAAGGATCTCCCGCCTCTATTCGGCGCGAAACGAAAAACACGCGTCCAAGATACGTTTGCTATTGTGTTGAAAATAGAAAATCTATGGCGCGCGCGATCGCAGCAGGGTATTTGGTAGAGCTTAACGGTTTGGGGTCGAACGATATGACAAAATTCTAAGGTTGCGTCAGCATAGGAGTGCTGACATTAAGAGATGTGATGTGCGCGATCGCAACATGATATTTGGTACTCGTACGTAGTCTAGAGCTTTACTGTTTTCGGTCAGTCGAAGTTATGCCATTAATAGACATAAATCGCTGCCATGTTGCTGAACTCCACTCGCGTGTGTTTACTGGAGATAAAACTGTTCGTTATACACAGGAGGGACGCCTGGAGGCACGAATAAAAGCGGAGAGGGATGAGCGAAAGGGCTTTTGCTGACGTTTCACGTGAAAATCAATTTGTAATAACATCTCTATGCATACGTTATTACTGTGTGTTGGGAGGGGCGTTGGGCATCAGGTATTTGGTTTGCGCAAATCTGGTGCGTGTTACCGGTAGAGTGGTACCGGGTCTACACGGATTCTAACACTTGCAGAGAATGTGCAAATTACTAATCTTTCGATGTATCCCCACCTGTATTTTCATCCCACTCCCGTGCTGCGCCATGGCGAGGCAATCAGGATTCATGGATGACGAAAAATCAAGTTGTCTCCTTCGCTTCCTTACTCGAAGCATGTGCGTTCGCCCGCAAGCAGCCGTGTAGGCTGCTTCGTCCACCCTGAAGAGAGTCTCGCTCATCCCCGGCGATGTCAGCGGAAGGAAATCCACGGAAATAGGCACAAACTCGAAGCCACTTGCCGATGAAGCTTGTCGGTCGCGTGTCACAAGATCACCCGCGGGCGCGTTGTGCTCTTTATCCTCCTGCGATAAAAAGTATAAAGAGGGCACAGCCAAAGATGAGTACCCGTGGACCTGTCTGTTGTAGGAACACTCAACATCAACTCAACGCACACTAAAGCTACAGTATGTCGCGTGATGCGTACAGCCAAAGGCACGCACGTACTTCGAACGCCGAACGAGTACTCGTAGATCGTACGGGATGCATGATTTGTTGGACATACACAAACAACAAATGTCGTTGGGCACACTGATGATATCGCCCGCAGGGCAATATTTCGCACCAGACAGCAGACCACGTACTGCTTGCGTTCTTGGCGTCGATACCCATATTATTATACAACCCGCGGTACTCACGTCGGGTGCCGATATCTCTTCGTTTTCCGGCATCGCTGCCGCCACCCCCGACGCCGCCAAGACCACCGCCACCGCCGTTGTTGGGTCATCTTGATCTGATTTCCAGTCCCCACACAACCCGAGCTCAGATACCTCTGCCATTTCGAATATCTGTCATTCTTCGCTGAGATTCGATGCGCCTTGCCTTCGAGCCTCCTCCATGATAAGGCTTAGCGAGCATCCTATGGATAGACTGCGTTGGTATCGTTGCCCGCTCGTTCACGCATAGTTCTGCATGCTACTTGCACCCACAGCGTCACCCGCGGCGCAACGAAGACGAAAAGGCAGCAATTCCGCCGCAATTTCGCAATTCCGCCGCATTTAACTTTTTTTAGTTATTTTCAAAGAAAAGCTTCCTCGTATTCACGATCGTGTCATCACCTTGCAACGCAAGCTACACGCGACGGTATATAACCCTGCCCACCAGTGGATCGTTAGTCATGTACCGTTCGTGGCGTCGCGATCCCGAACAAACATTGTTTATGCTCGCGGCGATGATATACATCGTACTCCTGCCGCCGCCGGATCGTCAATCCTCATTCCTACATACCTACTTGTGGCAACACTCTCCCGATCAGTCATTAGCTTATAATACCTGGTTTTCACAGCGTAAATGGCGGGTGCGGGCTTCGTTGGCGAGGGACTTCGCTTGTTGCACAAGGCATGCAGGGAAGGAAGAACAGCCGACGTCGCCAAGTATTTGAAGTCAGTCCCGCCTGATTTACTCGAAACACGAAGTGCTGCTACCGGCAGAACGGTAAGTAAGTGGTTCAATTGTTCATAAAAAAATCGGGCGACTCAGTCATACAAATTCCAGGTACGTATCATAGGCAAGGGCAAAGCGCTACCTGTCTCGTATGTGCTGAATCCAGGGTACCAACCAACGGTAACTACAGGTTTAGTAGTGATCCATACTCGTACAAGTTTCAGGCGATGCGTAGTATATGTGCACAAAGCCCACGTACATGCGAATAATAAGGAAAGTTCTACAGTACCAGGTTCGTACGTACTAAGTCAAGGGCGCCAAATAACCGATCGTTACGAAAAGTACATACATACTCTTGGTGCATTCCGCGATCCTACTTCCCACGTATAGGTTAGTGCTCAAATGTAGTCTATATAACCAGGTTCGTACGTACTAAGTCAAGGGCGCCAAATAACCGATCGTTACGAAAAGTACATACACCCTTGGTGCATTCCTCGATCCTACTTCTTACGTATAGGTTAGTGCTCAAATATATATATATATATACCTGGTACGCTCCAGCGCCCTGCAATCAACGTGTCGTTCTTGGATTAGCTACAACGGCCTATATTATATGACGCGGGGTCCTTTTCTTCGTCGTTCGTTCTAACTATCGACCAGGCCCTTCACGAAGCGTGCGCCAACGGCCACCGAGACACGGCCGAACACCTCTTGAGACTCGGTGCCAACGCAGAAAAGGCTACCTACCTCGGCGGCGAAACACCGCTGCACTTAGCTGTCAGCTCCGGCGAGAGATCCCTGGTATTTTTGCTCCTGCGCCACGGGTGTGACCCCAACATGACCAATAGCTACGGCGGGACGTGTTTTCATTACGCTGGCAGCGCGCCGAACATAGCCAACCTCCTCCTTCGGTAAGGTTTAAGGTTTGGCGTTTTTTTTTGGCCAGCGTCGCTCAACTTGTAATTAGGCGCGCAAAGCGCGCAGCGCGAGCCATTTTTTTCTTGGTTTTCCAAGGGCAAAAAAGCCTTTTCATAGTGCCAACATGGCATGTTTGGTTTGGCTGCTGCATTTGATCTTTAATGAAGTCCCTTACTTTAAGTGCAATTCAGGGGTCGTCTTACATAGTACTCCGTTTATTTGTATCGACTGTGAGTGGGGTAATGTCATGGAGTCCGTACACTGTTTCCTACCAGGCGCACCAAGTTTTTTTTTTTGCTTTTTCAATGTTGTCAAACCCTCACCAAACATCCGCACCGATTAACGGTGAGGCCAAGATTCGATATGCTATATGCCGTACAGCATACAGTAGGTGTCACGCCTATACCGAGGGGTTGCGAAACCGTCGCACCGTTACTCGAGAGGCGATTTACCTCCCCTTTTATTTGTAGATCTTAGGTATTGTTGGCCGGGGCGTTGGAAGGCCTGGCATGCTGTGAAATCACCAGAGCTTGCTTTTTCTCACGGTTGGATCACTTCTCGCGGGTCGGGCCGGGTCGGGTCATGGGTGGCCAGACCAGCACGTGAGATAAAAAACCTCCCGAGCTGGCCCGACAAGACGCATGAGATTTCAAACACACCCCTGACTCGACCCGACTCGACGACCCCCGAGATTTTTTTAAAACTTCCTTCCTGACCCGTCCCGCGGGCCGGATCATGACCCTTGAAACCCCTCGAAAATCACTTATATTGCCGTATATATGTATGCCCACGGCAGCAGGTATCGGCGAATCGTTTTGATGGTTGCTCTTGAGGTCCAGGGGCTTCTGCCATTTCAAAGAAAAAACTCGATTCAGACTCAGTCGGGAGGTCGAAGCCCGAAAGTCGAAATTCGAAGCTCAGAAGCTTGGAAGCTTGAAAGCCCGGACGCTCGGAAGCTCCAAGCTCGAAAATTTCGCTCGCTCATCGCTACGAGTACGTATCATAGCCTGCTGGTGTTATGATACTACCCACTAGACCAGTCCGTCGCTGTAACTGAGGGATCTAGTGGGCAGCGCAATATAACCAACAGTACTTCGTACGTGTCGTAACAAACAGTGGTCTGGTTCTGTCGCGACTGGGTGGTCTAGTGAGTAGCGCTATATACATCCAACAGTACATAGTGAGTAGCGCCATATACATCCAACAGCATCTCGTACGTGTTACGTCCGTGGTCTGTCCTTGATCTTGCCCTTCGGGGTATTACAACGCCAGGTACGGTGGCAAGGTTTCGATTCGAGATAGGTCGGGGGATACTCCATGGGACAAAGTGCACGAGGGGTGCCCGGACGACCGGGTGCTCAACAAAAAGATGAAGGAAGCTTACGACTTCGAAGAGAGCCAGAGAGCGCAGGTGAAATGCAGAGCTCATTATGACATCGACACCATACAAGGGATACAGTGTGGAGTCGGCGGGAGTTTTTTTCACCCACCGAGGGGTCCACGTTTGTTTCTGGACACCCACTGCATGTGCGTAGCTGAGTTTCAGACAACTGCATGATTCAAAGACGAACATGGAGGGTGTTAGCAATGTCACGAATCACAGTTGCTGCTTGAAACACCGCCCGTGGGCGCACGTCCAATGTTGATCGACTGTAAAAAGTAGGCCACAATCGAAGTGCTCAAGTTGGCGCACCAAGCAACCACGAGTCCATCCACACAAACTAACCAATGTACCCCGCCCACATGAAACATAGTGTATATGAATAGATGAGTGTTCGGCATGAGCTACGTAAGAGTACTGCATGATGGGTGCTGCATGTTTTGCGTCGCCATGCTCGCTCAATGGTTGCGCCCGCGAACAGGAAGCTTACGCGTCAACGAAACAAGAGGAGGATCGCGCCAACGCCAAGAGGAGAGAGGCGACCGCTGCCGAGGAAGCTGTTAAAACCGCAAAAGCTGCGTCGGACTATAAAAAGTGGCGCGGGGGGGACAATTAAAATTTTCTCACGGGTTAGATCACTTCTCTTGGGTTGGGTCGGGCCTTTGATATTTGAAATGTCCTGACCCGACACGACCCGACACGACCCAACCCGATCCGACCCAACCCAACCCATGAGATTTCGGATATTTTCTGGGCCGCCAACCCTACAAAGTGACTTTTGAGGGAAAAATCGAGAAATTGTAAAGCCGACCAACAGTCCCATGACCTAGATATATATAGAAAATAGTGTTGACCAAGAGTACGACAGGGGGGGTGTTATGATGATATTATGATGATGTTATGGTATACCCCCTTTTTTGCCGCTGGGTGTGAGCCACTCGCACGACGAGTGCCTCTCTACCTCGCGGACAAAAAGATGTTAGCGACGTTTTTGGTGCAACTTAGCTTGTTCCATTGTAGATTCATATCGCAAAATTAAAACAGCACGCTTGAGAAGTCGTGGTAGCTCAAGGCTGTTGCTAGGTATACGAGCAACACCACTCCCCCAAGCATGGCTATTGATTTTCAGCTTGCCGGTGATTCTAGCTTTCTCTTCTGGCTTTCACGTACCAGTGTGTTCAGACTTTTGGTGTCTGACTCGACTTGTGCGCTTCCCATTGGCATTTTTTCGTACCGGTATGTTCATATGCTTGGTGTCCGATTCGCCTAGTACGCGTTCCGTTTGCTTTCACGTACCGGTATGGTCGGACTGTTGGCGTCTACTTCGAACTTTACGCGTTTCAGTGTATTTCATGTACCGATATGTTCGGTCTTTTGATGTCTGATTCGCATCATACGCGTTCTATTGTCTTTCACATACTGGTGTGTGAGACGTTTGGTGCCTGCTTTGTTTACACCCGTCCGATGAGCTTCCGCCTTGCAAGTTAGAGGTGTGGGAGTGGGTTGTGGAGCGCGGTAGCTTCGATCTATTCTCCGAGTTTTCCGGATTGGTCTACTTCCACCTGATCTTTCTATGAACCTGCTTATACGGCCCTTCAGGGTGGGCTAGTGTTGTGGTATCTCCTCTCTCCCGCTGCAGCGTTATGATTTATAGCAGTTGTTCCCTTTATAGCTGGCATGCGTTATCGCCTGCCTGAACGAACGACTCCGTCCCCCATTCTATCAGAAAGCATCCGGCGGACAGCAAGCAACTACGCCAGAGATATAACATCCGAGTAACCCTGGTGTGAGTGATCATTGCAGAACCAGGGGCACCCCTGCGCAACAGTAGTCGGTTCCTAGGTCCGTATGCGACTAATTTTAAGATAGCGCTCCCCAAAAAAACAGTGATTTTCTTTAACGAACGTTTCATGACCGCTCGACACGAGGAACAGGACGATATGAAAAACAAAATCTTTATACATTTTCTTGTTTGCAAAGGACCATCGAACGATGACGTCGGGGGGGGGGGGCAAGGGGCACCGTAGTTCAGGAGATACGGCCGGTGAGCTGGTTTCGATACCGGCGATTTCGTTTCAAAGAAAGATGGGGGGGGCTACTGTAGTAAGATTTCGTTACTATAAAGTCTTCAGACCGAGAAGGAGCAGGGGGGTCACTCACGCTCAGACGCATGCTACGATAGAGGTGTCACTTTTCGTCTGAAATGTTTTCTGAATGACGGGACTTCTTCACCAAAGGATCGTTGGAAAAATCCGCCATTTTTTTGTTTGTTGCTGCATGATGTTCTCGTTGTGTACCTAGAGTCCATGGGATTTTTCATCCGTCATCAGTTTTTTTTTGTTCTCCAAAAAATCAGTTTTTTGGGGAGAAAGTCTTAAGCTCCCAAAATGGAAGAACCTCAGAAAACAAGTGGCGCGTTTCTATCGTAGCACGCGTCCTCACGCGAGTGGCGCCGACCCACCCGAAAACAAAATCCCCCCCCTCCCATAAAAATCGACCACCCCCCTACGGTAGTGACGATGTTTTTTAACACACAATCGTAGACGCGTGCTCCCATAGATAAGAGGTGCACACCGCTTTTTTTCTGAGGTTCATCAATTTTGAGAGCTTTCAAGACTTTCTCCCCCAAACACCGATTTGAGAGAAGAAGCAAAATCTGGTATTAATATCATACCCGGATGAAAAATCCCATGGCCTACGTACACAGCAAGAATCATGCAAAAAAAACAAACGGACCATTTTTTTTCCCGACGATTTTTTGGGGTTAAGACAGCCCCGTCATTCGGAAATTGTTTCACGCGGAAATGTGCCACCTCCATCGTAGCGTGCGTCAATATTACTACTACAGCATGTAGCTCTTCCGACCGGTATCTTCTCCGAGCCATCTCACGGTAGTAGGGTTGGAGCAGAAAGTCCCTGAGTTGCTCACACGAAGAACTCAATATGTAACCCGAAAAAATGGCTTTCGAAGGCATTCGTTTGCACAACCCGCGGCCAAGCTTCTATGCCTTACTTAGTCCAAACAACAACATGTACTCGTGAAATTGCTTCATTGACCGGCGGTTCCTCACACGAGGAACTCAATCGCCCAAGGGACGCTTTGACGCAGAAAATGCAACCCCTCCCTCGAACATGCCAATTCATGGACGCCTTGTCTTGAAGCATTAACAGCAGCTGTTGTTTTGTTTTCACTTTTTTGCGATTTTACGTTTCGGGGTCTGGATTTTCGATTGTTTCGCCATGCTCTTTACCTTTTGACACCAGTGCTGCAAGCTGTCGTATTGGCCAAATGAAAGAATGGTTAAATTGTTAATAGTCTGAATTAATTGTATTTCGCCACGCCCCTGCCCCCCCTCCCCTCCCCTCCCCCTATGTGTTTCACCGTGATTTCACCTCTTTACAGGCAAAACAAAATGCCCCTTCGCTGACGCGAGACTACTAAGGGCTTAGTGTGGAATAGTGGATACATAATTCCTTAGTTAACCCGGACGGATCAGTAAGACATAGTTTGTCCAAAAAAAGTTCTACCCACCTATCGTAGCAACCGTCCAAACAAAAAAACGCCTCTTTTACTCTGTCTGGTGACAATGACTGTAAAATAAATAATACACGTGAATAAAACAGTCCACGTTTTTTAGTCACCACCGAACGTAAGATGTCACCGCACCCCAGATTTATTGTGTACATACCTGGTACATGATTTCAAAAACTAAACAAACTTGTACAGCACATCAGCCCCGGCCCGTCGACCGACCCACCGACCCACCGACCCACCGACAGACCCATCGACCGACCGACCGACCAACCGACCAACCCACCGACGGACCGACCCACCGACAGACCGACCGACCAACCGACCAACCCACCGACGCACCGACCGACCGACCGACCGACCGACCGACCGACCGACCGACCGACCGACCGACCGACCCACGGACCGACTCACCGACCCACCGTCCGACCCACCGATCCACCGACCCACCGACCCATCGACCGACCCACTCATCCACCCACCGACGTACCGACCAACCCAACCATCGACACGCCAACCGAACCACCGACCGACCCACCGACCGACCCACCGCCCGACCGACCGATCCACAAAAAGCAGCCACTCGTACGATTGATCGCGCTATCATACTGACGCACGCTACGATAGATAAGATGCCCCTTTTCTCGTTTTCTTCCCGACGCTCTTAAGGAGGTCTATACCCTCTATATGGCTCTCCACGGCAAAAATCAATCGGTACTGAATAAAAAGCTCTTATCCTATAAACAATCAACCCCATGGCCTAAAACAGCAAGCATTCAACGAAAAACAAAATATTTCCCGAACCGAAATAAATAACGAAAAACAATTCCGACTTTTTGGCGTAAAGGAGCCCCGTTAATCTACGCTCTGGTTACCAAACAGAACTCTCGCCGCTGACCCCCCAAAACCGTCTGGACTTCGCGCCCCCGTGCTTCAAGGGGGGTACACAAGCGCCTCGCGAGCTAGAAAACTCGCAAGCGGGCAAACTCGTTCAATATGCCGGAAAGCGCGATGCCAGAGTTTTTTTGACACAGCCAAGGCACGCAAGAAGGAAACCCGACGGCTCCTTTGGCGGCGGTGCTGAGCATCGTCCGCTCTTTGGCCGCGTGTCCCCCCGTCAGCGCGGCGAGCGTGGCGATGACTCGGTTTCTCTTGCTCGCCGTATAACCGACGCCTTAGCTCTATCGTTTTTGAAAGACGCGTAGTGTGCGGGAGACCAGAGCTTCCCTCCCGGCGACTTCGGTGTTGTGATCCCCAGCTCCTGTTGACGTGGGTGGCGCACGAGAAAGAAGGGGTCGAAGAAGGTGCAACACGGCCGAGCGGAGAGAACACACATCATTGGGGAGGTCCTGCGAAGTGAAAACGTAACTACTGCTGTAGTTCATACTACCAACGACCTGGGGATAGAACATTGGTGAGGAACAAGATTAAAAAAAAATGCAGACAAAAATAAAAAAAAGTGTGGGGTAGGGAAGGGAAAAATTGACGCGTTCTACGATAGAGGTGCGCACCACTTTTTTTTTTCTTCTTAACACTACCCCTCAATTTGAGAGCTCAAGAAGACCACTCTCCTGCCCGAAAAAACTGATTTAGAGAAAAAACAAAGCTGCTAAACTCCAGGGCCTACGATACACGACGAGAATCATGAGGGGAAAAAAAAATGGCATATTTTTGACGATTTTGGGTTAAGGAGCCCCGTCATTCAGAAACCATTTTCGCCACAAAAAGGTATACCTCCATCGTAGCGCGCGTCAATCATGGGAATCGTTGGCGGGGAGGCACCAGAAGAGGTGCTAGACTGCTTTACCGTTGGTAGGGAATCGTATGTGCCCCATCGGGTGGACTCCTATATATTGTTCTGAGAAAATAAATGAAAAGCTTTTAACCGGATGAGCAATCCAACGGCCTAGGTATTCTGAAGAAAACATACGAGAAAGCCCAAATGCTACGTATTCGAACGACCTCCGGGCGGTTCCTCTACTACTGGCATGTACCATAACCGCCGCGAGCTATGCAGTCAGCGCTGACTGCATCTGCGTAGATCAGTTGTTATGGTGTATTCTCTAATAAAAGCACAACTCGGGGTCCATCTCGCGGTTAAGCCTGGATCTCGGATCTATTCAGGGAGGGTTGCAACCCCTTTTCGCCAAGGCTGCCCCAAATAGACGGGATTATGGCGCTTCTTCCCTGCAAATGAGGGCCATAACTTTCGAGGAATCTAAATCCGTAAGAGGTTTTCCACCAAACAAGAAAAATAGGAGAGGCGTACGTCGGGGAATTTCGCACCCCGGCTTGCGCTTTTATGTGGGGATTTATGCACGTGGAGAAAACGACATCGCAGAGATTGGAACCGGCGGATTCTGTTTTTTTTAGTTTAGTAGAGATAAAACCGAAACCACCGCGCTTTGCAGTCATCAGCTGACTGCATAGCTCACTCAGTGGTTATACTTCGAGGTAGCAGCTGACTGCGTAGCAGCTCGGTGGTTGTGGCAGCTGACTTCATTGCTCAGTGGTTATGGTGTAGCTCAAACATCCTCTGACGAAGGCTTCGGGAGGGGAGGGGGTATCCTTTTTTTCAATACCGCACGGGTGGCTCTGCACCTCACTGATAAGGAAAAAACTCCAGGAAAGTTGTGTGGCGCAGCGTGGCCTGTACCGTTCCAACAACGCAGATTCAAATCGCAAAATTAAAACAGCACGTGAAAGCTTAAGACCGCAAAAAGAAGCAGGGGGGGGGGGGACCCGCCAATCACGCGAGTGGCCCCGCGAGCCAGCGAACAAAGAGCCCCCCCCCCCAAAGAAACAAAAGTGACCCCTCCCCTTACCGCATGCTTGGCTCTCTCTTGAGGAACGCCGTTGGTCCAAAAATAACTCCAGCCAGAAAACTGCTACCGCTACCGAAGCACGCGTCTGTGTGGCCATTTGATGGCACCACCTCACCTGCGCGATGATATTTCTGGTGGCGACAATGTCTCGGTAGACCAGATTGTCCTCCATGTGGAAGGTGTGTGTAGGGTAGACGCTCCGCAACACTTCCCACGTGAGCATCAGGTCTGGCTCTCTCGTCTCGTCCTTGCGGTGACTTCTTTTTCGGGAGGTGGACGGCTCCTTCGTCTGCGTGTAGCCGGCCGTGGTCACCACCACGACGAGGAACACAACGAAAAAAAAAAAAAGTTTTGGAATGTTTACTATGCTTCAGTGCGGCTTTTTTTTTTTGTTTTTTTCTCATTTTTTTTTCTTGTTTTTTTTTTTCTTGGCCCCTGATGGCTACGGTGTTGCTCGCCCCTTTATATCGCAAAACGCAAAAATACCTTGTGAAGGAAGTGGCACCCTCGCGAGTCCTCTCGAACAAGCCAGCCCATTTCCTTCTGGAAGAACGTCGGCACCGCCTCCCGTGGGGGGTAGCCGCGCTCGAAGACCTCGGTGTAGGGAGGGATCGTCACCCTTATTCTCGGACCGCTGACCTTCGCAGAGCCCCTGGTTTTGCGTTTTTCGGCCGCAAACACACGCACACAAGTTGGGCTTTTTTCCCTCTTTTTCGGTGATACCGGTAGACACGCAAAAAGTAACTTTTTCTTATTTTATTGTGAAAAAAGTTATTTTTCTCTTTTGTGAAAATGTAACGTGAGAGGGTAGGTGTTTGCCCGTTTCGCACACGCAGCTAACCTTTTTTTGCGGATCTCGTGTTAGGCAGGACGCGTAATTTGGGTTCCTCTCTTCAGACACGCTGGTACGTGCATAAACCCTTGTTTACTGCGAAAAGGTATAGCGCACGGCAGATGCATGGCATAGGGTAGGGAGGCCGCTCTTGGGGGGCTTTTTTTGTTCAGTGGCTCGGGGCCACTCGCGCGAGCGTGATCTCCCTGCCTGATTGCGGTCTTAGGCTTTGCTTTCGTGCTGTTTGAGCTTTTGCGACATGAAACCGCAAGGGAATGGCAACCTACGCTGCGCCAAAAAAAAAAAAACGCCTGAAGTGTTTTTTCAGCGGGGTACAGAGTCAGTCGTGAAAATGGGGGTATATCTTAATAACACTATCATAACACCGTCGTAACATCCCCCCTTCTAATACGGAGGACGATAGTAAATAGGACCAAATATTGTTAGTAAAAATAGATGAATATATAGGTTTATGTCTCCACCGCAGGTCCTATTTACTAGGGTCCCCCCTATTACCCGTACCTTTGATACTTTCGGGGGGCTCTCGTCGCTTGATGAGCTCTTATGCCTACCTCACCCAAAGGCCGATTTTTTTGGTAAACCCGGAAGTAGTTTAAAACTCGAATGACCAAAAATCGATGGCCTAGCTAGCTAGGTTTACTCAAAAGGAGCATATTGCCAAAAACAAGAATGGACGCCACTCCGACTACTTTGAGGCTAAGGAGCCCCCCGTCATCCACGAAAAAAAAAAGAGCCAAAAAGTTCTACCTCTGACTCCGAGTAGTCTTCTCATACCAAAAAGGTAGGGGCAGTTCTAAGAGGGGGCTAAGGTTTGTTAGGGTTTTTCTCAACGTTTTTTTTTTTTTTCTTCTGACACCTGGCGGTTCGCTCAACCCGAACAAAACCAAAAAAGAGACCAGCCATCAAGGTTCCCCGTGGAGGGCAAACAGGCTCACTCCGGCGTCATTGTCGGGGAGATCTTGGCGTGTTTTTGCTTCGGCTGCTACTTTTTCCGTGTCGTGACGGGGACATGCCAAAGCCTTTAGGTCATTTTTTTCCCACCCAAGTTTCTTTTTCCTTGGTGGGTGTTTTTCTAACGGAGGCTGTTTATTTTCCGTTTTTTTTCGGGTTTTGCTGCCGCGTGGCCATATGGGTTGGACTTAAAACCGAGGGCGCATGTTTTCTTGAAAACACCGTAAAAAGCAAAAACAAATGTATGTGCCGAACCATCGCATGCGCTCCATCCACCGCCCGCAGAAACGTACGTGGTATGCACGATCGGGGTCGCAGCACTTATACATTTGGCTAAACCCAAACTACGATTGACGGCGCTCTCCTCAACGGAAGAACTACTCAGTATCCATATCTTCGGGAAATGGCTGGCAGTAGGGTCATAGGAGATATACTACTGCGTTACGGAAGGATGCTCAAATGTTGTTGTTGGAGGGCAGCAATAGAAAAACCGATAAGGTTGGAATACTTACTTGTGTTTTGCTAGATTAATATCAGGGCTTTTCACGGCGTCACTTCTCGCAGATCGTGTCGGTTTCGGATCGGCCTGGCCCGACCCGACCCGACCCGACCCGACCCGTGAAATTTTCGAGCACCCCCTGATCCGACCGGACTTGGCCCGCGATATTTTGAAATCTTCCTGGCCCGACCGCGGGTCGGGTCGGGTCATGACGTCATGAACCGCGAAAAGTCGTGACTATTATATACTCTCTATCTAAATGGGCCCGTGGGATATTTTCTTCGGGCTGCCCTTATTCCGTTTTGTTTTTAATCAAGAGCCGTTCTTGTTTTTTTTTTGGGGGGGGATGATGTTTATGGAGCCCCTCAAGAAAACGAGCCAAAGAAAACAATGGTTGGATGCTACGGTTGGGTTGGAGGGTCACTTTCAGCAGGGCTCTTCACGGGTCATGATGATCCGAGCCGTCCCGCGTTTTTCGGATCATCCGGAAAGTTTAAAAACAAAATTGCGCGTCGCGTCGGGTAAGGGTAAAGAGGAGTTCGGTTTGAAATCTAGGGGTCGGGTCGGGTCGAGGCGGATCGGATCGGATCGGGTCAGAAATGTTTTGAAATCTCACGGGTCGGGTCGGGTCAGATTGTCAGGAACTTTCGAAACTCAGGGGTCGAGTCGGGTAAGGGTAAGGAGATGTTCGAAATCTCACGGGTCGGGTCGGGTCGGGTCGGGTCGGGTTAGAAAGTTTCCAAAATCTCACGGCTCGGGTCGGGTCGGGTCAGGTCATCCTGACCCGATCCGGCCCGCGAGGAAGTGATTCCGACCGTAACGCTTTTCTATTCAGGGGACTCAGAGTCACTCGTACGTGTGAGAGTGGCTGCCGATTTTGCGTATGTGTGTGTATCTTTTTAGGTTTCGCGATTTTTGTTTGTTGTATATGCTGCCCAACAAAACACTGCGTACACACTTTGGAGTGGATTTCAATCCCGCTTTTGAAGTGACCAGTAACTTCGGCCAAGAAAATGGAGGTACCCCCCCCCACACACACAGTAGACCCGGTCCCCTATTGTCTATAGCCGCCTCACTCAATTTGGGAGCTTAAGACCTCTCCCAAAAACTGATTTGAAGACAAAATGAAGCTGCTACATACCGGATGAAAGCATCCCATGGCCTAGGTACACGACGAGAGAGTCGTTCAAAAAACAAAAAAAGGCGTTTTTTTTCCGACGAATTTGTGTCAGGGAGCCTCGCCATTCAGAAACCGTTCCAGACGAAAACCGCTCCCTCAGTCGTAGCATGCGTCCTCAGAAAAAAAGGGTCGCTCCCTACATCGTAGCACGCACCCGGTCAGCAGCTATTACGTTATCTTATTTTCTCGTTCCGTCCATATTATCTTCGTGCTTTTTTTCTGTTTTCCTTCTCCCTCCCTGAGACGCAACTCCGATCCCGGGGGGGCAGTCGCTAAGCGGGAGCCCTTCTCCCCCGTCCCCACTACTGTGAGCACCTTCGTGCGAGAAAGGGTACGGTTCCTTTTTTTTTTCCCCCTCTTCGACTCGCGTCCAACTGTCGGGCAGCAGCAGCATTCACGTTTCTTTGCCGTAGGTGCCCTGTGCTGTACCCTGATTAGGTTGTCTAGTGGGCGGCGCTATGCTGCCAAACAAAAAGATGATGTTGAAACCGAGCCGCACCTGAAGCATTTGCAGGTTAGCGCCGACCACCAGAGGCGGAATAGCCGCCCCACCGTCGAGGTAAGCAGTGCGTGTAGGGCGATAAGAGACGGGATGATGATGTACGGTACGCATATGACCCGGAGTGATTGCGCAGCGGAGCCGGTGGATTCTCCGGTGCTGCCAATTTGTTCCTGCCGAGAAATTATACCGCAAAGAGCGGGGGGGCGGGGGGGGGGGGGGGTTCGAGGGGCGAAGAGTTGCCTTGGTGGACGGTGGCGCACTTCGGATGTGTTGATTTTCGGTGTGTTTTCGCTTGAAGGGAGCTCACATGACTTGACCGTCATGTCCTAGAGTCGTCTGCGTCGAGGGTGCAAGTTAATGAAAGCCTTGAATCACTACAAATTGGTTAAGATAGTGGGCAGTGTTGGTCAAGTGCCAGAAAAGGCAAAGGCCATCGTTCTCAGCGCGCCCGTGAAGTCGTCAGTGAGCCGCATCTCGTATGCGATGCCAACTGGCTGGTTTATCTGACGCCCATCTGTTATTCCCTGATAAGATACGCCTTCCTACTCCTGTGCAAATCTTTCCAGTTGCCTATACCCAGGTAATCACCGATATCTACAGGCAATGGCTGGTCTTCCGAGGCAACAACACCACAACAACACGAAACACGATGAGAAAACAGCCTATCTTAAGCAAAGGAAGTACTCCCATCATCGTGTTGTCGACAGCCGACATGCAGTCGCACGGGTTTCCCAATTAGGCGGTGGTGCGCGATGGCAAAGCTGACCGCTTTACAGGGGGACGCCGTCTCATTCATCCATTCATCCATTCATCCATTCATCCATTCATCCATTCGTTCGTTCCAGGTTATTGTGGCTTTTTCCCAGTCGCTCTAAGCGATTGAGACCGCCTTGTATCGGGGTACCGCCTTACTCAGAACTACTTACTGGGGGTACCCCTGCTGTATTGGCAAGAAACAAGCCTCCCCTGCAAATGAGAGCCACGCAAGAGAGAACTCCCGCAAAAAAAAACGCTCACACGTGGGAGATGAACGGGTCTCTCGTGTGTCTCCTCCGGAATGTCGAAACTAATTAATACCTCGAGTTTAGTATGTATTCGTTGAATTTCGCCACACACACCATGTATATGTTGGGCTAGCTCCTCGTGTGAGGACCGATGTCGGTCGTAAAAAACAGACTGGCCAAAACCTGCTACCTCTATCGTATCCCTGTGTCTGTTGGGAGGATTGAGGAGTTCCAATGGTATAGGTTGTCTTTTTCTATGTTGTGAGAACACAAGCATTCTTCTCTTGGAAGACGCATCCGCATCCATACTCACGATATCGTACCCGTTTTTTGTTCGGGGCGGGGGTGGCGGGGGGGGGGGGGGGGGTAGCTCAGGTGTATTTTTTTCCTCCTCCAAACTTCTCACCTGAACGCTTGTCGAGAGGATGTCCGAGAGTTGGTCCGACGCAAAGAAAGCGTCGCCCGAGAAGGCGAACAAGGCAAACAGGCAGTGGCACACCAGCATCCACGGCATCGCTTGCACTGCAACCTTCACTATTCGACCGTCGTACTGACGGGGGTGGCGGAAATCAATCAATCAATCAATCAATCAAGCAAGAAGAGCGGACGAACACCGAACTTATCGTCAGAGGAATCAAGCAAGAAGAGCGGACGAACACCGAACTTATCATCAGAGGAATCCAGCAAGAAGAGCGGACGAACACCGAACTTATCGTCAGAGGAATCAAGCAAGAAGAGCGGACGAACACCGAACTTATCGTCAGAGGAATTTGGCTTTGTATTTATATATGTAATACGGTGATTGTTCGCTTGACGTGACGTACAAAAACTTTCAGTCGCAGAGGCGAAGAGCGGGAGTTGTACTCGTTGCCATTGCGTGGCCGCAGTCTGGAGGACCACAGACCCTTTTCCGCATGCCTACGATGTCGGGACGGAGCACGCCGGGTTTCATCACCAACCAGGCAGATATCGTCCCCCTCCACCGTCAAAAAAATATTAGAATGTCTTGAAATGGTATGAATAAAATTATATCCCACCCTACCCCTATACAAGAACATGGCCTCCCGAAACAAACCAATTTGTGGGTACTTTTCGATTGTATTTACCGGTCGGCATATATTTTGAGTTTACAGCATGTGGCGAGGCATTGCGTGCCTTGAAAGCGAACATGCGGGTATTCTCGGGCAGCCAGTACGGGGGGGGGGGTGTTGACGATAGTTCATGTCCGTCGCACTGGTCATAGTCCAAGGGACGTGAAACAGTTTTCTAGAATAGACTGCACCGCATCAGGCGTGATTCCTCCCATGGGCCTGGCTCAAATCTTTGCTTTCCAGGAGGAAGTCAAAACGTAAAAATATACTTGCACGTAGAACATGTCAAGTAGGCCGCGCGGGGGAAAACGAACCGCGGAGAAAGACGGACCTATGTTCAAAGTACGTCCATCCTATCAAGGTTTTGCGTATAATAAGTCGTTAGCGCGCTACCTGGAAAGCGCTTAGTCTTTCCCTCCCTCTCTTTCGTTTTCTTTTGCGATACACGCCGCTATTAAAAATGGACGGGAGAGGCCACATTAGAAACGGCGGGGTACCGGTCGACCCCGGCCTTCTTCCCAAGAAGGACAACAACAACACCTGCGGAATCGACGGATCTAAGGAGGCCGCGACCACCGAGGGGCTACTTTAAATCGTAAGGATGGGCGCCGCACTGAGAGCGCACTCGGCACGGAGTTCATGCGGGGCGAGGGCCCCCTGCTTCGGGGCGCGGGGGGGAAGGGACTCATCCAGTCCAATACTTACATATAGTCACCGGCGACAGCGTAAAGCACGCCGTAGGAAGTTTAGTAGGATTAAGGGCTGATACGTATGCTACAATACAGCACGGCTTCGGTGGGGGAGCCTCTTTTGCTGCCTCCATTTGAGTGGGTCGGGCTCACTCGCGCGAGTGACCCCCCCTGTTTCTTGGGCCTTCTTCGTGTTTTTTTTTCGGTTTTGTTTTTTGAGATATGACACCGTGCGTCATTGAATGGTCGGCTGAGCTATGCCGCTGCGCCCAAAAAAATCACCTCAACACTTTCTTTTTGCAGCGAGGTACGACGTCACTGGGGGCGGGTGGCCCAAACACGGTTGTTGAAAAAGAGGGACTATAATACCGTACATTTGGCCGGTGGAGGCGCAGGAAATAAAATCTGAGGCTGGCTCTTTCCTCGGTTGAGGAGCTCGATATTAGAGACAAAAACACAAATGTGCAAACTCAACGAAATAGCATCTTAAAAACATGAACGACATTTCTGACGATAATTGGGCGTAATTACGGAGCGCCCCGTCTGTAAAAACATCAAGGCAGACGGTAGAGGGGTATCCCCAATTTTCACTACCGGCTCTGAGCTATCGTACCGTACCATACCATACCATACCATACCGTACCATACCATACCATACCATACCATACCATACCATACCATACCATACCATACCATACCATACCATACCATACCATACCATACCATACCATACCATACCATACCATACCATACCATACCACACCATACCACACCGTACCACACCATACCACACCATACCATACCATACCATACCATACCATACCATACCATACCATACCATACCATACCATACCATACCATACCTTACCGTACCATACCGTACCATACCGTACCATACCGTACCATACCATACCATACCATACCATACCATACCATACCATACCATACCATACCATACCATACCATACCATACCATACCATACCATACCATACCATACCATACCATACCATACCATACCATACCATACCATACCATACCATACCATACCACACCGTACCATACCGTACCATACCGTACCATACCATACCCTACCATACCATACCATACCATACCATACCATACCATACCATACCATACCATACCATACCATACCATACCATACCATACCATACCATACCATACCATACCATACCATACCATACCATACCATACTCGCGCGAGTGAGTGACTCTGTGCCTCACTGACAAAAAACACGTTCGGCGATTTTTTTTGGTGCGGCATCGTAGCTAACCATTCCTTTCCGTATTAACATCGAAAACGCTAAAACAGCAGAGCGAAAAGAAAGCCTGTGGCCGCAAGGAACAGGGGGGTCACTCGCACGAGTGACACCGAGCCACAGTAAAAAAAAGTGGCCAAAAGGGGGTAACAACAACATAACCCCACTACCATGCCGCAGCAGTACCTCTATCCTAGCACGCGTCGGGATCACCGCGCGCATTGACCGTCTCCTACCGGGTGAATCGTTCTATCGGGATGCTTCACGCATCTGACAGACCAGATCCCTATTATGATGATCTATGTGATCGGTTGTCTTTCAGGGAAGACAGATCCCTGGTCGGTATGGTCTGCATGGCCTGTAGATCATGTTGCCGAGCGAGAGAGAGAGAGAGCCGGATAATCTGAAAGACCTGGTAGTACATGTTTCCTGGGGCGGATCTGCACTGCACAGATCCCGGACAACGCATCCTACTGACACACATAGGATCTATATCTAAATTATCCAGATCTAAATGATCTAGATCGTGATCTGTCCGATCTGTGAGTTATCTCACCCCCACAATAACGGTTTTTGTTGCAGTGTTCTACTTCTTATGTTTCTAACCTGCGGAGGCACGTGGCAGACCCGTAGAAGGTGGAACTTGTCCCCAAAATACGTGCCCACCAGGTAAAGGGCCACCATCGGAAACAGCACCGGCAGGGCGGGCGAGAAGGTCATCGCCACCGCCATCATCATCAGCGTGATGGGCAGGCGCGACGACAGGTCGAAGTTTCGCCCTGCGTGCAAAGAAAAAGGAAAACGAAAAGAAACGGTGACAGTGCTTTTCACGGCGTTGGTGTGTTTTACATGGCATGCAGAATCGTGTTATTATGATAATAAGACGGTTTTTAGTCTACTCAATACGGAACGAACACAATTGGTAACATAACACGAAAGGAAAAACGGTGACACCATCGATAACAAAGAGCACCGGTGGGGTCCGGCGAGAAGTTCACGACCACCGCCATCATCATAAGGTTGATGGGGGGTAGACGCGGCCACAGATCGGCGTTTCGCCCTCCGGGTAAAAAGGACAAGCAACGAGAGCGCTGTTTACGTTGTTATTATGCGCGCCCAACGGCATGCAGAACCGTGTGACAATAGACGGTTTAGTCTGTTAAGCGCGGAACGAACGGAACAAAATGCAGAAGGTAAACAGCCACCGTCGGGAAGAGTACAGGTTGACCGGCAATATAAAAGGTTATTAGCCTCGATACACGTCGTTGTAAAAGGTCATGGCCGCCGCCATAAGTAATAAGGGTGATTGGGAGGGCGCAAGAACAGGTCGGCTTTTCGCCCTGCGAGCGAAGAAAAAAGGAAAACCAGCAGTGCCTATGCACAAGGTGGTTCTCCTGTTTTACGTCACGTCCTTTTGTACGTTTCGTATGGTGCTCCTACGGCGGGGAGAACACTGCTATGTAGACGGATTCGTCCATGAATACGGAACACAAAAAATACAGGAGGTAGACGGCAACTTTCGGGAAGAGTATCCACGGAGGCGGCGCGAAGGTCATCGCCGCCCCCACCATCGGCGTAGAGGTGATCGGGAGGCGCGACGTCAGATCGAAGTTCCTCGCTGCATTTAAAAAAAAAGACACATATATATATAAAGCAGCGTTGTTTGTTTAACGTTTAGGATGCTACCGTGGCACGAAAGGAGATCCAGCGCTGCTGTTCACGCTTAGAATGGCCCCACGGCATGCAGAATCGTGCTGATAACATGGACGGATTAGGCCAATTCAATACAGTATACTGCAGTTCATATCGCTAGAAACTCGGCGCCGCAGGATATTCTGTAACTGTTGTTGTCGTCAACCTGTTTGGGTTGGTGGATGGCGGAAAGCAGTAGTTCTTGTGTTTTGCGTTGTCCTGACTGGTCAAAGCAAAAAACACTCGCCGGTCCGGGCTTCGTTATTTCGGTCTATTCCGGTGTACGGACATAAAACCGAGCTTCAACCATCTATCTCGAAAAAAGACTCGAAAAAAGACAGGTCACCCCAATTTTTAAGGCGCGCCGTAACGTAAGCCGGTACGAAATCTCGCCACGGTCGCACTTTGGACCACCGAAGCGGTGGGAGACGAAGAAAAAAATAAACTGCCGTTTAGGAACTCGTGCTGCAGGATACTTGTTAACCCCCCTCCTAAAAAATGGTCACTCCAACGAAAACAAATCGTCTACTCGAATAACACTAGTAAAAGCATGGGCACAACGGTTTTGTTGGAGGCGGCGGCGATCAAATCTTCTGCATCTTCAAAAGAAAGGGCTTAGACTTAGGCTTAGGCGTACCTTTCCAGCTTTTGTTGAGCTGCCTTTGTGTGACGGCGGATGCGGCGCTTGCCGATCTCCTCCGCCACGGACCGAGGACGAAGTACTCCACCAGGTCCGGACCACGGGGAGCAACAACGTTTATGGCGATCGTCGTGATCAAGGCTTGGCCGGTCGTCATGTACCACTCGGTTCTGTCGGCGGTCTGTCTCGCCGAACGCGCCGTGTTGGTGCCGTCGGATGACACGGACTGTTGTTGTCGAGTCGAGTGTAAATAGCAACAACAGCAAGAACAAAAATGGAAGGAGCAAGACACACGGAAAAAAAAGAAGCGAAAAAACAAAAATAAACGAGTGCCCGGAAAAAATACGTGATTTGACCTTTCTTTGGCGGCGACGTGAGTATGTTTTTTTCGGGAATCGACGGCCAAGCACGGCGGCAGCGGAAGCGCAAACCTGTGCGCCTCGTAAATAATGTGCCCGGGTCCTTCACCCCGCCCTCCGCCCCCGCTCCCCACCCACCCACCCACCCAACCACCCAACCACCCACCCACCCAACCACCCACCCACCCAACCACCCACCCACCCAACCACCCATCCACCTTCTACCCGCGTGTATCCGTCTTGCTCTTCACACTCACCGAGATAGACTCCGAAATTCCGACCAGAAGAACGACGCAAGCTGAATTTATGAAGAGCGCTAGCGCGATTTTCCACGTGTTGCTGACCGCCTGCTCGGTGACCGACGGATGTCGTTCGAAATCTCCCATTCGCTTCAGAACATACTGTTCGATCGTGCAAAAAAACAGAACAACGCGCGCGGTAGTCCTTAAGCGTAGTGTTAGACTGCGGGCGCGGGCCTTTGTACGATAGGAATGCGCGCCCAGCTTGCTGAGGCTCGTCGTTTTGAGGAGGCGCACACCGAATCCTGAAAAAAACTGACCGTGATAAAAGCTATTAAACACTTAACCCGATGCCCATCGCCTAAAATAGGCGCAGGAATAATGGTATTGTTGTAAATAAACGTCCAACGACATTGATTGGTTGGTTTCGGGCAATCCTCTCGCCTAGGTACAGCAATAACGACGAAGTAAACATTTCAACGACGTCGGTTAGTTGCTCCGTCGAGGAGTCCCGTCGGCAGTCCGTCGGTAGTCCGAGCTATTAGTAGGAACCTCAAAAAAAAAAAAAAACTGCGAGTCTACCATAGCACGCGCGTCCTACTACTGACTGCTTGGAAACAAAAAAAATAGTCCGCCTTTTCTCTCCTTGAGCCCGAAGTTGACGGGCCACAACCTTCGCCGGAGAAATACGTGGAACCAGTGATACCTCAGCTAGATAAGGCAAGCCCCTCCCCCCCCCGCCCCCCCCGCGCGCTCCTCCTGCTACTGGTTGGCAACGAAAGCAAGCGTCCCCCCCGCCCCCCCCCGCCGTCCCTCCCCCTCCTGCAACAGCTGTGTAGCAACAGAACCAGAGAACAAGCGCATCCTTGCCTTAAGACCGAAGTTGATGAACACAACATTCGCCGAAGCGATAAGCGTTAGGAGCTCTCCCACGGCGTACTTGGTCCCGTACACCCAGCAGCCGCCGCCGGCGAGACGCACAAATTCTAGCGCGTTCATGCCTTCTTCTTCTATCTTCTGCCTGCCGTGCGCGAGCAATAGACAACAAAAGAAGCGGAGGTAGAGCATGTGCATATATATGTGTATACATATATGTGTATATAGTCATAACCCTATCCTTGAGTGATTGTCGTGTTAAAACAATCGACCCAATTTTTGGAAAATTAGGGTATGTATGTATGTATATATAAGCCACGTGCCTGCATAGACAGGTGGCGATCTGCCAAGGCGAGAAGGAAACGCCGTCCCCGCAGTTGATGCTGCGCGCGTCGCCCGAGTCCACGCACGGCTCCACGCAGGAGTTTGATTGTCCGGCGGACTGCTCGGGGTGGGGTGGGGTTGGGTAGGGTAGGGTAGGCTATGAGGCAGAGCAGTGGCAACATCGCACGCATCTGACAGATCCGATCCCACTTCATTATCTGTGTCTGGAAAGGTCAGATCCCATTGAATGGTCTGCTTCAGGGACAGATCAGATCCCATTCAACTGTCTGTGTCCGGGACAGATCTCAAGACCCCATTTAATTGTCTGTGTCCGGCGCAGATCAGATCCTATTCATGATCTTCGTCAGGGCAGATGGATTCGGGGACAGATCAGATCCCGTTTAATTATCTGTGTCCGGGACACATTAGATCTCATTCACGCTCTGTGTCTTGGCAGATAGATAAAAAGATAGATACATCCCTGACCTATAGATGACATGCATGGTCTAGATAATGTTGCCGGATGGGATCCGTATGATTTGCATGACCTAGCACATGTTTTCTGGGTTGGGCACAGACCATTCACAACAAACCCTAACGGAAGATATAGGATCTAGATGACATATGTGATATATATATTATCTGTATGATCTGATATATGATCTGCATGATCTATATGATCTATATGATCTAGGCCGTGATCTGTCAGACTATGTGTACAGCATTTAACAATGGCGTCGAACACCGGGACAAAGGCTACGGCAGGGGGGGTCCTTTTGGTTGTTGTTTTTTTTGCAGTGCCGCGGGATCACTCGCGCGAGTGACCCCCCTGTGCCCTTGCGGTGTAAGGCTTCCATGCTAATTATGCGATACGAATCCTCAACGGAATGGTTAGCGACACTACGCTAAGAAATTCGCCCAAAGTCGCTTCGGGAGTAAGGTACTGAGTCACTCGTGCGAGTGCGTCAAATCCAGTAGTGGACAAGGGGGCACTCCCCTCTACCTTGGCGTCGAACACCGGACAATAAATGCGAGCGGCACTAAGGTTCTGTGCCGTAATCGAGCAGTCAAAACATGAAAAGTTAAATCGCTTTTCGTGCAGCCTCGTTGCTGTACAATAGTATGCCACATTTTGATTTCGTAGACATACAGTAAAAAATACCCAAGGGTGCACATACATAGCGGGGTTCCATCAATAAAAAGTTATGAATAAAGGGGGCGTGATGACACTTACTCGGTCCGTGCTATACACCTGGTGCGTTTGTTTATCTATCAAAGGAGGGGGAGGGGGAGGAATTCAGTTAGTTCATATTCAAGACATTCACAACTTTGCAACAGTCCTTGGGAGGGACCCTCGCGGTACGGCAAATCAAAAGTTGATAAACCGTCTTCCCCGACGGCAGTCCTGCAAAGCGTGCTTGTGCAAGAAGACGCTCGGAGTAAAAAAAAGACAAAACTGGTTTGACGAGCGCATGATGTTGTACGCCAACAAGCGAAGAAGCTCGGCGCGATGAGTTTCAGGGAAAGGGCCAGTCATTCAGGTCGGGGAAATCGTTGAAGAACGTGCTCAGGTTAAACAAACAATTCGAGCTCGAGGGTATCTGCTTCAATCCAACCTCGAACTCTGTACGTAGACATCTCGGTAGATAAGTCACACAAATGCGGCGAAATTTAGTGAAACCTGAGATAGTGCGGTAGAACCTAAACCAATCAGCTTCAACACATGTACATAATCTATTATATATTCGATGCGCGGGTGGGTGTGCGACATGCGAGTCGGCGGCAATTTTTCCGTCCGCGATCTACCTGGTACGGAGACCCCTCCAGAGTAACCCATATATCGTTGGTCCCGCATGTGTCTCCCGGCTCCAGGCTTCCGATGTACGGCGTGGAAGGTTCAAGACCATGCTCCGCTGGGATGGTAACGAGACACCGTTCCTCGCTCGCGGAGGCTGCAACAAAAATCACAAAGGGGACGTAGATTAGGGGGATTAGTTGGGATATGTGGACTAGATTGACTAACTGGGTTAGACGGATTGTGTTCGTTGCGAAGTAAATTTAGTGGATGGATTGATGAGGTGGATTGGACCGATTAGATGGAGCAGGTGGATTTGATGGATTAGATGGATTAGATGGATGGGGTTGATTGGATGGGTTAGATTGATTAGGTGGATTAGGTGGATTAGATTGACTAGGTAGATTAGATGGATCATGTGGATTAGACGGATTGGATGGATTATATGTGTTGGGTGGATTTCATGTATTAGACGGCTCACATGGATTAGGTGGATTACATGGAATACACGTGGTATCACACCCGTTCTGACAAGCTGTCCACGAAAAAAAAGTCTTGACATTGCTGCGGAGACAGTAAACGCCAAGCGATGTTGTCTATATAAGGTCAAAATCCCATGAAGATCTATCTCGAAACCACCATTTTCGCTTAATGTGCCCCACTTGTTAAGGATGCGTGCTACGATGGAGGCGTCACTAGAGCTGCGAGGCGGCACGACTTAAGTCACCAACTACTTGTTGGTCGGACTAATAATTAGTGGTTTTCTGCAGGTGCCGACTATCCGACTTATTGCGTTTCCATACTTGCCGGAAGGATTTGTCTAATAAGGGACGCATTTTTCCTTTTTGAGCAGGGCCCCCTCGGCTGGTAGGACCTGATTTGGCTCGCTTCGCTCGTCCGACTTAATTCGGCAAGTCGGCTGGCCACCAGACGGCTTCACCAGCCAAGTTGCCAACTGAGGTCAGTTATCTGGCTAACCGCTGTTACCGATTAGTTATTAGTCGTCAAGTCCTGCCGATTCACAGCTCTAGGTATTACTTTTGGGCCTTTTCATCTGTTTCTGAATGGTGGGACTCCTTCTTTGATCGATTGATCGACGAACCAGGTGGTCTGGGCATTGCCTGGCTCGCGGAGACAGGAGCCACCATGTCCGGAGTGCCATCAGCCGGGGAGGAAAGACAACGTGTAGATTTATGAAGATATAAATTATATGAATTAGAAGTACCGAAAAGGTGGGGCATTGTCCGCTGGTCATACCAAGTGTACCGTATACGACAACCCAAAGTGTCTTTTCTTACGCCAATTTATCGTACCCTTTCGGGAAGCAATGAGTTCCGCCGCGTCTCCGAAGATGCTATCATCACACACACCAAAAACACCATATAGTAAATCAGATTTGTCCCCAAGCATAAACCAAGTTTCTTCACCCAAATCGTCGGAAGGATGAGTTTTTTGTCTTGTTTCGCGTGTAGAAGCATCGCACAAGGCAGGGGTCGCACGTTTTTGGTTTTGGGCAGAACGTTTTTTTTGTGGCCGGTTGAGCTCCTCAAAGAGCGTGGCAACTATTGGTTAGCACGATCATTTTTCCGAGGGTGCTTGTTTTGCGACTAGCGCTTAACGATGTTGCTTAGGTTGAGCGAGCGAATGTCGCCGAAGTCATGACACGTTTCGGGCGAGAACGTTGAGAACCCCTCGTGTTAGGAGCCCAGAAAACGAAAAATTAAAATCTGCTGCACCCCTCCCAAGTGTGGGGTTAGGAGCCCGGCAATCTCTTAGAATATGCTGCACCCTGCTGTATGGCGTGGGATGAGTCTGTGGTATGACGGTATTTTTTATGCTTGCAGCAGGGCCATGGGTTTTGGTTATTATCTGGTTGCACTTTTGATTTACTCACAAACGTCTTTTTTTTTTGTGGGGGGGTGCACTACACAGCGCTACCCGAGCAAGGAAAGAGCCGCCTCGGAAAGAACCTGGTGGGGGGAGGTGCAATACACAGAGCTCCCCGAGCAAGGAAAGAGCCGCCTCGGAAAGAACCTGGTGAACCCCTTCCGTGAGTTCGTCTGTCTTTGGGTAAGAAAGCGTTGGAAAAGCATCTTGCCTAGAGGGGGTGGGGTGCTTTCTTGCGCAGTATTCGGATAGGTGGGTTGGGTCAGCGACGAATGCTACGATAGAGGCATGGTGGCACTTTTCGTCTGAAAATGGTTTCTGAACGACTGCGCTCCTTAACCTCAAACTGTCGGGAAAAAACAGGTCGTATTTTTTGGGTTTGCGTGATTCTCGTTGTGTATGTACCTTGTAGGCCATCGGATTTTTTCATCCGCGATAAAGCAGATTTTATTTTTCTTCAAGTCAGTTTTTGGGGTTGAGAAGGACAAGAAGAACATGTCTTAACCTCCTGAAGTGAGGGGTAGTATTAGAAAAAAAGTAGTGCAGCACCTCTATTGTAGCACGCGTCTAGGGTGGACTACGTGGGTCAGGTAGGTTACTATGTGGATCAGGTGGATTAGGTGGATTAGGGGTGGGTTCGGCTCGAACACACTCACAGCCGTGGGACATTCTTCTATAGGTTTTGAGCCTCCGGCAACAAAAACACAAAATGCCCTTAAAAGCGCAAAAAGTGTATCGACTCTATCACTTCGTCCTGACAAAAACTGGCGAAGTACCACCCCATTTGCGGCACGTAACATTGTCCGGAAGCGGCTGTCGAATACAGATAGATGGCTCGGTGCCACGAAAAAAAAACGAAGAACGGTCGTTCGTGAGTACAAGCATCGCATCGGTGAATTATGAACAATTAACTCCGCCGAAATGCGGAGGAGTGAGTGCGTACAAAAAAAAACAAAAAAAAAACTCCTGGCGTTTGTTGTCCTTTTCAGTGAAAGGAAACGCAGAGCGCCCTGATCACGCCGCCCCCCCCCCCCCCTTCATGCAAGCAACATCTGCCCTGCCCTAGTATCGCTCGAAAACCCGACGACGTGCTCCGTCCAGGCATTGTAGCGGCGCGAGGGTCTATGGTCATATCCACGAGTACGACTGGTCAGCCCCCGGTAGGGGATGCAGTTGTAGGTCTAAATGTTTGAGCGGTGAGCACAGAGGAGTTGGTCGGGTTGCGCAAACGGATGTCTACTTCGAAGTCATGTTTCGGGTGATGTTGATTGTGAATATTGAGCTCGTCCTTCCTCGTGCTAGGAGCTCAGAAACTTCTTAGAAATTTTTTTAAAGACTTCTGCTGCGCCCCTCCTAGCGTGGGGTGACTCATTTGCAAGCATGGAAACGGTTAACCCCCCCCCCCTTGTAAGTGCTTCGTCTCGAAAGGGAATGCGTAGTCAATGGCCGCAACGACATAAGGCAAGCAGCAAATGAGTACGCCCCTCCCTGCCCAGTTTAAGACCTGGTCGTTCCTTCTCTCACCAGCCCAATTGAACGTTGTCTCGGCAATGTTGCTGGCGTACAAGAGTGCGAAGCTGACGCCGAGAAGCAAGACGGTAACCCAGACCGTCAAAGTCTTGCGTCGCCCTCGTTCTCGCGCTGACAGCTCTAGGTTTTCCCACAGGATATTCCCAGCCTCCGGCGCCTTTTTTTGTGGCCAATAACGCAACCAACCGAGACAAGCGAGAAAAGATTGGGTCAGTGAAGAATGTTACCTTTGCGTTGGGTCGAAACAACTCAATTAAAAAAACACACGGATGGATGCTATCGGCGCCTTGTGGCACGCAAAATGACAAAAAAGAGGAGATAGTATGGTCAGTGAATGCGACCTTGTGTGTGAGTCAAAACACGTCCAACAAAATTACACGATGCGTTGTCAGTTTCTGGATTCTTCCACCAAATGCTCCGGACCTTCGGCGCCATTTGTGGCACGCATGCAACTGAGAAAAAAAATGGGGTCAGCGAACGCCACCTTGCGTATAGGTTTCACATGAAAGCACGAACACTCTGGGCACGGCGAAGCACACGACCAGCAGTCTCAAATATATATATATAATGTGGTATATACGGGTAGTGTTGGAGGTGGATAGTCTTAAGTGGGTCATACTAAAGTAAAGATATTACTAAATTTCCGCCTTCGAGAGGCAAAAAAACAACACTACCGGTACTACTAGTTTAATTAAGGACGATAGCCGAAAAAAAGTATATCGGGGTGTTTTTTATGCGCTATTTGCCGGCACAAAGAAGATCCGTCACAAAAAACAAACAAACGTATACTGACTGGCATCCTTGGTCAAAATCACCGCTATACCAAGAGGTGAACCGTAAAAACCCTACATAGGTACGCAAAACGTTTTCCTGTCTAACACCCTTTAACCCACTTCCACCACATGATGACACATGAAATTTTCCTAGTCTAACTCCAAGTATTTTGTTCCCATGTCGGGAGTGCGGTGCTAGAAGGGTTAAGTAATTCACACGTTTTTTTTATGTATGGTAAAACTGAAAGTGAAACCCCATGACCAAAGCCATGGTCTCTTCGTATATGGATACCAAAAATAAAAAACATTCAGGTTTTGCAAAAAAAAAATAAGTAGTTCCGATTCCGGCGAAGTTGGGTTGAGGGGCGCTCGGGTCATTCAGAAAATGTTTTTCGCCAAAAAAGGGTATACCTCTATTGCAGCACGCGTCCGCCTCTCGGTTTCGGCTTGTTCTGAGGACGCTATCATGTGTACGTACCGTATATTATAAAATTAAAAATACACTCCAGCTGTGAGATCGAAGATTTTGTCGAAACTCGTACCGTATATAGCACGCAAGATAACAAACATGCCCCCTGCGATGATTTTTCAGAGACGATTGTCTCAAACAGCAAGGGGGGGGGGGGTGACATACACCGCGAAACGAGAGGCTGTAAAAACGTGTTGTTGAGATAACTCTGTGTTTTTATCAGCAGCTGAGCCGGCGTAGTCCTTCCCCTCTAGGCCAAGAAGAGAAGGTCTCTCGTCATAGACCTTGCCTGACCTAGGCGTGTCTACAGTTATATATACATACCTATAAGATAAATAGATAGATAGATAGATCGATAGATAGATATATAGATAGACAGATAGATAGATAGATAGACAGATAGATAGATAGATAGATAGATAGATAGATAGATAGATAGATAGATAGATAGATAGATAGATAGATAGATAGATAGATATATAGATAGATAGATAGATAGATAGATAGATAGATAGATAGATAGATAACTATAGACACGGTTAGATCTAAGACCAGAGAATTTATTCATCAGGTAGATAACTCTAGACGCGCCTAGGTCAGGCAAGGTCCATGACCAGAGACTTTCTCCACCTCGCCTAGAGAGGCTAGATAGATAACAATAGACGCGTCTACAGCAAGTCAGGCAAGGTCTATGACCGTAGATCTTCTCCATTTTTGGCTTAAAGGGGGGCAGTATTTTTCCGTTGGCGCGTTGCTCGGTGGATTTTGTTTTGCTTCACTCTCTCTCCCGTTGTCGAGAAAACTATTATACGCTTTCGAAAACCGTCCAAGGGGTGTTCGGGTGTGTTGTCTTACTTATTGTATGGGATGGCGTAGTATGGGCACGTGCTACGGAGGGGGCGCGCTATGTTTTTTTTCAGGCTCCTGATCGCTTGTTTGAGGGGGCATGCTGATTTCGGGCGAAACAAAAGTTCTACCCGATGACCAATTCCCCCATGACTTAGATCCCCCCCCAAAAAATAACGAACTTCCGCGTCGTTCAGAAAGTGTTTCAGCCGAAAATCGCTACCTCCATTGTAGCAGGCGTCTATTGCTTGTTTCCCCCCCCCCACCCCCCTCGCGTCCCTCCACTCCAACCATACAAGTAACCTTCGGCAAAAGCCTCCTCCTCCTCCGCCAAGCTAAACTCGATAAAAGCGGGAAAAAAACGGAGGTACCAACACTATGTGTGCAGGTGGACACCTCCTCCTCCTCCTCTTCGTCCATATTTGACGCGTCACTTTTTCACTCTCCCAGTGTATTATGGTTATTTTGCCACTTACTTGACAATGTGTAGCGTTTGTTCCGATCATACTATCAGCACACAAAAGGATATTATTAACTCGATTACTTAGAGGGTAAGGAAGATGCGCTTAGTTCGCTTTGCGTTATGCCATGAACTCACTCGCTTGACAACAATTTTGTGAGTTCCCCTGAATCGAAGCTTGGCCGGCTGCATCCACAGCGGGTAGCGCGCGTAGTCCGCCAGGCAGCGGATGACCGAGGTCTCGTGGTTGAACACTACGAACGCCGACGAGGTTTTCCAGCTGATGAGCTCGAACGTTTTCGCGCGCGACTTTAGCTGCTCGAGAGCAAGAATAGCAGGCGAGGGAGGGTTAGACAGGGGCTGTAAGCACTGTTATACATACATCGTGCAGGAATTTCCGTCTCTTTGTATATACACCAGGTACATACATATGCATCTATCGTTTCCTCGAAATACCGAATTTTTAGTTTGTTTGTTTTTTTAAATACCGAATTTTTCGTTTTATTCTTCATTTACCCCCCGACTATGTTATACATTACATCTTTTCTCTCCGATTTCCGAATTATTTCCTTTCATTATTTACCCCCTCCCGTGTTTGTACTTCGAACTATATGTTATATACGATCTGCTGTTGGCACCGGTTTCGCGGAAGACTCTGCCGTCCGCGCACAGCAGTGAGGCCTACAAGTAACGTAAGTTTGGGTGAGGTAGGTGGCTCGACGGTGGTCACCAAGGGTGTAAGGAGTCTGGGTGGGACCACCGGCCGGCGAGGGACTGATTCTACGATAGCCCTCCCCCAGACCAGCGATACCCTTTGACGAACGTTTCATGGCTGCTCGACACGAGGAGGGATGCTATCAACAAAAAGGTCTCCACATATTTTCTTGTGTGCAAAGGTCGATCGATTGGCCACGTCGGGGTTTCAAGGGACGCAGTATTTGAGGAAACACGACCGGGAGCTGGTTTCAAAACCGGCGATTTCGTTAAAGAAAGGTTACGGGGGCTACCGTAGAATGACCCGAGGGAGGCCTCATCTAATCCAATAATTACATTAGGTGATCCGCAACGGAGAGAAGGAATACAACACCATATATTATATTCCCCCCCTCCCCCCCCCCCCCCCCCCGATGTTTATGCTGTAAACTACGCCTCTCACTACGTGAGCTAGACCGAGGGTATAGTCTTTTGTCATTTTTCTCGTTTTCAGGTGTTGGCAACCGAGACGATGGTCGAGTTAGATTATTTTGAGCGGAGCGGAGAACCTTAACCCTGCTCAGGGGAGATGGTATCACGTACCGTGCATATGGTAAGGCGCCCAGGAGGCAGTCACATAGTACCCCCATTGCTGCCTGTGCAAGTGGCAACACCACATTCTACTTGAATTCATTCGACGTCCGTTGTCATCCATATGCAAGAAAGTACGCACAAGGAGAGAGCGGAAGTCCGCCTGTATGAAGCGGTTCTTAGTAGGATGCCAGCTCACCCTTCATGTGACTTGCCGAACGAACACCTCCCCGCGGCGCTTCGCGCTTGGCGCAACGCGATGTCTGCTTGTAACCGGTAAAAACCCGAGACAGGCTCTCCGTCCGGGCATTGTAAAGATGCGCGGGTCTATGGTCTCAAGACTACGGCCATGCACAAAACGAGTATATCTCGTGCCCCCTTGTTCATATATTTTACAGAGGATTAGTGGGAAGGTATACAGGAGCGTAAAGGAAAATACAACTGGGTGCAGGTTAGCCACAAGGGGCAGCACGCCGTCGTCGCTTGTACGATACCTCTCGTGCACCGCGTTCTAGAGCCTCTCGGAGAGTCGCCAGCCTATCCTCTGCTTTGCGCAGCTGCCGTCTCCTGAGTCGCGTCTTGGGTGCACACCGGACCTTCTTCACTACTGCTCGCGCCTCCAGGATGTGTTCACTCATTGACGTCATTTTTCTGGCCTGCGAGGTGCGAATTACACACCAACATGGGATTGATTTTCGGTTGTAGACGTCATTTTCCTGGTCTGCAAGGTGAGAATTGCACACCAGAAAATGGGATTGGTTTGCGCTTACAGCCATTTTGTTTTTTTTTACCTGTAGGGTGCGAATACACACCAAAATGGGACTGATTTTCGCTTATGGGCGTCGATTTTCTCACTTGTAAAGCGGGAGCTACACACACACACAAAAAAAATGGACGATTTTCGCTCGTAGACGTCATGTTGCTGCCCCCCTGCGAGATTTCGGACACTACACATTTTTTTTTTCGTTTCTGTTTGCGTTCCAGCAGTGTGAAGGGAAGAATTAAACAAATGTACACTAGTGAAGAAAAACTCATGCATGGCATCTCTTTCATTGTTCCATTTACTTGTTGTAACTCACATTAATTACGCAGAAAGGACAGTATATATATCGTACTCTACAGAACAGACATAATCCGATTCGCGATGCCTTTTTACCACGAAGCATCGCCTGTATTCCAGCCCAACTAGAGAGAGAGAGCTTTGACATGGCATGTGACACAAACACAATTCACGAGAGAACTGATCTTGTGGCATGTCTCATCTGTAGCTTACTCGTCTACGTATAGCACTCGATCCGTAACAGTTCTCCGAATACCACATAAAAAAAAGGGGTGCGATGTTCAGCTCTTGCTTTTCTTCTCTTTTCTTTCTTGTTTATCCTCTGGCGGATGGGGAAAATCAAGGCTTAAGCTCACCACAAATTCCACGTATTTTCATACATGTCGTGTGCCAATTTAACTCTAATGCATTCGCGATATCTGAAGTATCTTTCAGTTCCCGTTGTAATGATATCGCGAGCTGTTCCTGCCGGACGGTCACCGTTACCACTCCAGCAGCGCAAGCTGCCGTCATCTGCTTAGTGTTATCGTCGAGGCAGGGCTATCATGGTACAAAACAGCGAAAACAATGCGCTACGATGAGAAAGTGAGGGGGAGGTACTCCGAACGCTCTCCGGGGGAAAAAAGGCTGAAAACCTCTTGGCGTTGGAGAAAGGAGCGCGTTCGTTAAGTGACGCAACTGCGGTTCAGTTGGTATTGCAAAAGCTCCCCCCCCAAAAAAAAACTCAACCTACTGAGGGCATTCTCACGTGTTTTAGAGGTAGCCAGCTGACTGCATAGCTCAGCGGTTGATGATGTTATCTTAATAGAATCAAAATCCGCGAGGGGTTCCACCTTGCGGATAGGCCTGGGCGTCAGATCTACTCAAGGAGGGCTGCACTCTCTGTGTTTAATAAGACCAAGGCTACGGAACTTGGAGCCAGTCGCATGAGTGAGACTCTGCACCTCACCGACATAACAAGACTATACACGATATGCTTGGCGCAGCGAGGCTGACTGTCGCATCGCGGGTTCATGTCGCGAAAATTTTGAATAGCACCCCAAGCTTGAGACCCGTAAAAGGAACAGGGGATCATTCCCGGACCACTGCAGGAAAAAAAAAAAGGGACCCCCCATGTATGGCAAGCATTGGTCTTTAAACTCAGCGCTGCCCCAAACGGGCGGGATTACTGTGGTGTGTGTGTTTTTTTTTGTTCCCTTCCGTGATCAATCAAGGCTAAGATAAGGGCTGCATATGTATCATTTTCATCACAGCGGGGTTTTCTAGAGCTGTGAGTCGGCAGGATTTCACGACCAACAACTTATCGATAGGCGCCGTTAACCAGCTAAGTGACTGCTGTAGTCGGCAACTCGGCGGGCGAAACCAGCTAATAATTGCCAGCCGACTTGCCTACTTATGTTGGGTGAGCGAAGCGAGCCAAATCAACCCCCTCCCCCCCCCCCCCCGGCCGAGGGAACCCCGCCCGAAATAGGGAACATGTATCCCGCATTTAAAATTACTTTAGGCAAGTATGGAAACTCAATAAGTCGGATAGTCTGCACCCGCGGGAAACGACAAACCATTAGTCCGACAAACAATTATTTGGCGGCTGAAGTCGTGCCGACTCACAGCTCTACCTAGGATTCTCACCACTCGCGCGGGTGGACTCTGCACCTCACGCGGGCGAAAAAAATTTAGGAGATTTATTTTTTTTTGCTCCTGGCGCAGCGTTTAGCTTAACACCATTCCGTTTTGCGGATTCAGAATCGAAAAATTAGAACCGTCAGGGGACAGGGAGTCGCTCGCGCGAGTCACTCCCACGCCACCTGCAAAAACCAAAAGGCAAAAAAAGCCACTCCCCTCTCGTGGGCTTGGTCTCCTGGGTCCTTGAATACCCGCATCCGCAGGGAGGATGCTGACGCGCTGGTACAACAAGTGCTCGTCGTGCAAAATGGCTGGCCATGCATTGTTCAGCGGCTGGTGCGAAAAAAAAAAAAAGGGTAGGGCAGCAGACGCCTTCTAGGTCTTGTGGCTTCGCCCAAGCTGGGTTTGGGCAATGGGCCTGTAGCGTGGACGAGACAGCCTCCACAGGCCTCGCGGCCTGTGCAGCAAAGCGCGGCGGCGCTCGACACTGCACACCATCAGCATCGAGCACAACAGATAACGTTCGACTTACAACGGCTAGAAAAACTGAAGGAATCGAGAGACAAATATGCGCCCTTCGCGCACCAGGCTGGCTTCGCCGGGCGATGTTCATGCTAGCGGGAGTATGAATGCTAATCGGAATATTAAGCAGCAACTCCAAAGGTAGCATGACAGGTGTGTCGTCTTGCCTGCCGAATGAAGTCGCCCTCCGGGTGGGCCAGAGCGCATTCCGCCAACCAGGTGCCCTGGCAGATGTGGTCAAACCTGGTGTACAGGGGATGGTCAGACGCGGGGGAGGCGTTGTATGGCTTTCCGTATTCATCGATTATATCAACGCTGTTCCCGCTGCAACGTGTTCCAAGTACGAGCTTTATCACTAAAAGGTGGTTGCAGTTGCAAAGACGTTCAATGATAACAACAACAACAACAGTTGAGGGAATACACTCTATTCATTCAGAGTCAGATGGCACACACTCTCTTTGACGTGGTCACGCTCGCCCCACAAAACACTCCGCCAAACGCCTTAAGTCATTGGACTCTGGGTTTCCAAAATGTATGGATGGCATGATTAAAGCGGGCGCTACACATATTGTCAGATACTACAGTGGTAGAAAGTGCACCATTCTGTTTTCTCCCCTGCAAATTCCCCACTTGAGGACTGAATGTTCTTTATAATAATAAAAAAAAAGTGCAATCCCATGAACTTTGTCCTAGGTATACCAAAAAAAAAAACATTTAGTTCTGAACAAAGAATGATATGTAATTTCCGACGTCTTTTTTTTGGAGGGGGGGTTAAGAAGCCCCATCATTTTGCGGGGGGGGGGGGGGGGGGGGTGGGGGGTGGGGGGCAAGAAGTGCCACCTCTATCGTAGCGAGCATACGTACTGCGTGAGACTCTCCTCTTGCTAGCTGCACGTCCGTCTCGAAAGCCGTTCGAAGCAAGGACGCCGGGCAGCACCGAGGCCGTCTACCCCTCTCTGCGCCGATTATTTTTAGACGGTTGCACCGCGAGTTGTTCGTACTGCCCCGCCGTCGACCGAAACGAGAACTCCCCCCCACCCGCATTATCGCCCTGTCGTCAAACACTTCCCGAGGATAAATAAGCAAGAGCAAGCGGCTATCCCTCCCTGCCCCTCCCGCAGTAAGCTAGAAAGCCCCCCCCCCCCCCCCCCCCCCCCCCCCCGCTCCAGCAACCCCTATATTATATAGGTTGGGTTGGCGTCGGTTGGCAACGACACTGTAAGACATGCCGCCCGCTACATGAGCTAGAACAGACCACTAGAGTGCCTTTTCTTTTTGGCGGTCGATTACAGCAGGCGGTCGAGTTAGATCATTTTGTGAGGGGTGCAGAGCTTTTACTCCGCCCAACGGGAATGATCGTATCACGTAGTGTGAAACTGGTAAGGCACCCACGAGGCAGTTACATGGTACTCCCATTGCTGACTTTGGAAGTGGGCATACCAGAAAATAAATTAACTCATTGAAGCTGTCATTCATATGCAAATCCGCGTCACAAACGGTTCTTAGTAGGATGCAGCTCACCCTTCACGCGATTCGCCGAACGCCTCACGACGCTTGGCGCTTGGTGCAAGCAATGTCTGCCTGGTTGGTGAAAACCCGACGTACTCCGTCCCGGCACAGTAGGGATGCGAGGGTCTATGGTCACACGACGACGGCCTTGCACAAACTGAGTCCACCCCCCGCCTCCATCAAGCTAGCAAGCTACTACCCCCCCCCCCCCCCCAAAGCAAGCGACTACCCCCCCTGGACCCAGCACGCTAGCACACCACTACGCCCCCCTCCCAGCAGCTAGCAAGCTATTCCTACCCCCCCCTAGTAAGCGCCTACCCCCCCCCCCCCCCGACCCAGCAAGCTAGCAAACTACTGCCCCCTCCGCCCCCCTCCAGCAAGCTAGCAAGCTACCCCCACCCCCCAGCAACCGATTACCCCCCCATCCGCCCCCCCAGCAACCGCTCGTTCATATCCTCCTCCCCGAAAAGGTGTTGGTGTTGTCTGCCACCGACCTGGAGTGCGCCGTAGACTTCACAGGTCCGAGAGTGGACCCGATGGACACGCCGGCACAGTCCGTCACGTCTTCGGGCATGTCCGCCGTCTTCTTCCCGAACGAGCCCCAGCCCCAGCCAGGATGCGTCCACCCCGGCTTGTCCAAACGAAAGAGCTCAGAGAAGTGGTTGATTACCTCCTGGTCGACGAGTTGGGAAGAAGATCGGAGGAGAAGGCTGAGGCCGGGGGGTTAGGAGACAAGACGCGCCCAAACAATGGTTGGGAGCGAGATGCTCCCACGAGCTCAGCGCTACGCAACATCGAGGTCGTGGACTTGGACAAAACGATGCACGGTGGGGCGGAAGAGCTGCGGGCAGCGCGGTGGAGAAGCCTGACTCTGCCAGCGACCAGTTGATGAGTGTATGCATATATCGTGTGACAAGATGTGGTGGAGTGGTGGATCTGGCGCGCCGTCAAGCGTCGTTTAACGCTGGCCTGGAGCATCCACAAGCGAGACAGGCCATCATATCATTTCTTCCTTTTGTGTACATGTTGCGTAATGTTAATGCTGCAGGAATAAACGGGGCAAAATACTGCAAGGAGGGAGCTACCGCCTGCTTGCTTTCGGAACGCCTGCTGCCCCGACAGCAGTTTAGCCATTTGACACGGTCTGACACATACACGGCCCTCAACAATCCTAGGGCCGCCGGGGGGGGCGGGACGAAGGAGGTCGAAGACAGCAGCACGCGTACGAAAACACACACAAAACCACACACACAAAGCCCCCCTCCCGCATTTTTTTTTTTTCGTTTTTCTTCCGCAAATAGTATGTTGGGACACAGCAAGAGACCAATCGGCACCCGCGAAAGTTGATTCCCTATGCAGTATATCATACGACGCGTAGTATACGGTAAAAGGGTGCCACTGTTTTTTCTTTTTCTTTTTCTGAGGCATCCCAAGGCCGAAAAGCAAGAAAAAAACGAACGATGTATCAAAAACGTGAACGACACGTGCATGCTCTGACGGCATTGGGTTAGCAGGGACCTTGTCATTCAGGAAGAAAAAAACAAACGATGCCGAAAAAATGCTACCCATATCGCAGCACCCGCATCCGCGACAGCCCCCCACCCACACCGCGGTCTGGAGTCATCCCACTGTAGGGGTTGCAGTTGTCAGTCTAAAGGTTTGTGAGCGGGTGGGCTCCTCAAGCGTGAAACTGATCGGTCAAGTTTGACCCTTTCACGAAGGGTACTAGTTTTCGGACTAACGCCCGCTTGGTCGGGTTGCGCGAGCACATGCCTTCGAAGTCATGTTGCGCGAACGAACGTGTTCGGCATGTAGCTCCTTCCTCACGTCTCACGCTCTCAGAAATTTCTCAGAATCTGCTGCATCCCTAGACGTGTCTCCGATAACTTCAGAGCCAGAATGAGCGATGGTTGACGGCAAACCACAGCGCAACGTGAAACAACATACGACGCTCAAAGTCTCCACACACTCCCATCCGTTTTTTCTTTTTAGCTTGGACAGCAAGACCAAGCAGTAAGTGGCACCCGCAAGTTCCGGGCGAAACACATGATCCATTTCTGTCGGTTTTTCTGACGAATGTTGAGATAAAAGAGAAGAAATATCAAAACGGTACCAGAGAGTTTCCTTGCCAAAAAAAAGCAAACAAAACAAAGCACACACGCACGCACATACGCGATCCAGTCTGTTTTTTCTGATAACGTTTACGAAGACAGCTAGACTAGGCGATACTCCCCCGGCAGTTTCCTTTACCTCGTCGTTTGCGTCCTCCGGAATCCCCCTAACCTCCACGCTGTAGTCGGCGGGGGTGACGTTCTCCTTTTCCGCCCTCTGCTCAAACTCAACGATTTCGTTCGAGACGCGCCAGTAAACTACCATGAACAAGATGCAGCACAGCACGTCACAGACCTGCGCACGGCAACAGCAAGCGGTTTGACTTTGTGACGTAAACGCCGCCAGATCCACCCATCATACACAAGTGTGGGTCGAAAATAGAAGCATTTTCCCCTAAATATAGGCCAATGTAAACGTTGCTGGTATTTTGACCGCATATTTTTGCGTTTGCAATCCGAAAAATGTGCGGCGTGTAGGAGTTTCGACGTTGATCACTCATAACTATTCCCACAAGGCACAAATAGACGAGAAAAAAAGAAAAAAAATATATCCACAAAAACGGAAGACCCAAGCACCGATGTAAAACTAATTCATACTAATTCGAGACATTAATTAGTTTTCACCTTGTCGAGGCACACGATATTGGTTTATCTGCCCTTGATTCAAGTTGACTTTCTCTCGTCCATGACCCTTCAGTAACGTACGATGAATGGCAAGATGAAAATCAGACAGCACGTTGCAGATCTTGGACGACAACAGAAATATCGTCATCATGCCCTGTACGCCGCTCCTTCTACACCATTATGTTTTGTTTTTTATAACATACACCAGGTATATTTGTCGGCTCCGCTGGTTGGTTCGAGTCGTGTTTTTTGCAGTAGTAGTAATAGTAGTAGTAATAGTAGTAGTAGCAGTAGTAGTAGCAGTAGTAGTAGCAGTAGTAGTAGTAGCATCGGTCAGGGCTTAGGCTGCAAAGCACACGAATACGTCCGAACGCACAGATGAATTTCCCTACAGCAAGACTGTTGAAAACGTACATGCTTGGACCTGGGAAGGCGCCAAATCATACACCGAGCGACAGCGTGTATTGTCAACAGTCTGTAGAGAAATGCGCTGGGAGCTGAAAACGCGCCTTTCGCACACCAACCGATAGCGCGTATTGATCTGCCCATTGTTAGGTTCGAGGCTACTATAAGCCGGAGCTCGTTGGCGGGCCCGCGACGCGACCGCCAGCGGGAACGGAAAAAATGGGCGCTTCAAACAAGACACCCCCCAAGAATAGAGCAACAGGCGGGACAGGCAAGACCCATCGGTTGTATACAACTACTCTCTTAGACCACTTGTACAGCACGCCCACTAGACCGGCCAGTCACAGTGAGTGAGTGGTCTCGCTGGTATTGCTGTGTGGCCTACTTTTGGTGCTGTAAACTACTTACCATGGAGATTGAATGGTCTCGTGGGTGGTGCTGTGTAGCCAACTGTGCTGTAGCATAGTACTTGCCTTTGAGGCAGATTAGTCTCGTGGGGCGATGCTGCGTAAACAGGACAGCTGCAGTAAATTATTTTGCCATTGAGACCGCGGGGGTCTCGTGGGTAGTGTTATACGTAACCAACATAGCTATATGTAGTAAAGTACTTACCATTGAGACTGAGTGGTCTCGTGAGTAGCGCCATGAAACCAACCTAGCTGAAAAAAAGTAGTTGCCATTGAAAATGAATGGTCTATTTAGTGGGTAGTGGTACCCAACTTTGCTGTAGCAAAGTACCTACCATTGAAGCTGAATTGTCTAGTGGGTAGTGGTACTTCATATATACGTAACCAACTTCGCTGTACCTGGTTGTACGGGACGTACCATTATCACGTATGAGCCGTTTTTGGCGGTGAGCAACACCTCGGGATCCTCGATCAATCTCAAGAACTGGTCGTCGCACGTTGCTCCGTTTCCCGAGAACAGCGTGTCCACCGTTGCATTCCCGCCACCCTCGCAAGGGTGGAAGTCCGTCGACGTTACGTCCGACACGTTGGCAAGCCTGTGGGCAGAGTTGAACACGTACATTGTAGCGGGGAATTCTTCGGGCGTTGGTGCGTAGTCTACACATACAGTAAGTACGCCAGAACAGTCCCAAAATATTCCAATACGCGTGGTGTCTGAAAATCGTCGTTCCTCGCTTCAAGTCTGTATGGTCGATTTGGAAACCGACCATACAGAGATTATGAAACATTGTGCTTCTCTGACGATTGCTCGTGACCGGCCGTGCGACGAACAACTAACACCAGACGATGGGGGGGGCAATATTTGCCGACCCTTAAGTCTTACAGTATCGGGGTGAACGCCTTGAACCTTGACTCTGGGGGGGGGAAGTAGAGTAAAGTAGAACGTACTCTGTACACCTAGCGTTCAAGCGTTATTGCGCAACGCTGTAAGCTTGCGAAGCATGTGCACGACCCCCCATCATTAGATGGGATGCTGTTCCAACCGTGTCTTCCGGTTGGCGCGGCTTATTACGCAGTACACCCTCTACCGCGCGCAACGGTCCGTTAGGGTTCTGGGCTTGCTGTCACACCACGGCGTCTTGCTCCTGTACTTCGCTGCAGAAGACGATCGATCCCATGTAGTACGGGCGACCCCTCCCTCACCTGTGATTGCCCGCTGCGAAGGTCAGCAACCTCAGGGGGTCCATTTCTCCCCGAGTCAGACTATCCCCGAACATGCACATCAGAAGATGCGGCAACGTCAGCACCGTCGCGGCCACGGTAAACGCTATCATTCGTCGAACGAAGACGAAGTACAACCCCACACCTACCGTTAGTGCACGAGGGTGAAGGTTGGATGTAAGAATGGGGATGGGATTAGGGTAGGATCTACAGACCAATGACTCGGCAGGGGGGTCATTTGTTGGAAGATTTTTATGGCAGGGGGTTGGGGTGACTCGCGCGAGTCACCCTTCTGTTCGTCTTTGTGGCCTTAACCTTTTCGTGCTGTTGTAATTGTGCGGCAGGAATCCGCAATGGAAGGGCAAGCTATGCTGTGCCAAACAAATCGCCTGAAGTCTCTCTGCTCGTGAGATAACAGTCACTCGTGCGATTGGTAGCCTTAGCCTACGGTTGGCGTTAGAGCTAGGGTAGCCCTAAGGCGCGAGCGAGAGCAAGAGGCAATAGACGAGACAGAGGAGAACACCGCGCGAGGCTAGACGCTTGCTTGTGCGGGAATCAACTCATTCGCATCGAACCTCCATATATTGCGACTACTACAAGAAATGAAAGGTCACGGGACGAACCCCCTCGGCTCGCGCGGGCATCCCTCCCCCCTCCACGAGGTGGCACTCGCTGTCGCACGCATCTATCTTCACAAAGTAAAAAGTCTACCAAGAAGTTGATCCTCGACATCCATTTACCGTTGGCACAGTAGTTGTCTCGTGCGTTTTCGATATATTGTATGTTGGGGTACACGATTGACCCTCCAAGCCGTCCCCCTTCTTGTATTCGTATTGTTGATCAGACGTTCGGCTGAAGAAGAAGGGCAAAGACTCCGCCCGTACGCTCAAAACCGCGTGTAAGGATACCAGATAGGAAGAAACCAACTACGTCGATGAATTACCTTCGCCCATTTGGAACATGCTGTTATCCGGACCGCCGCACACCACCCCTTGCCCGTGAGCGTGCATCGTTGCCGCGCGCTGCTGAGCAGCGAGCTCTGAAATGAGAGATGACGGTGGAGAGGTGGATATGGAGTTGTTTGAGTCCGCGCTTCGGTGTGATGCAAGGGTTAACAAGGCCAGTACTATACTTATAGAGACGCGTGCTACGACAGAGATGCACCACTATCTCTCTCTCCCGAAAAACTGATTTGGAGAGAAAAACAAACTGCTTACATACCCGGGGATAAAAGAAAAAAAAAACATGGCCTAGGTACGCAACGAGAAGATCACGCAAAAAAAAAAAAAACAGATTTCCGACGATTGTGGGTTTTAAGGAGCTCCGTCATTCAGAAACATTTTTAGCCAAAAAGAGGTATACCTTGATACGTCTATCGTAGCACGCGTCTAGAGTGATACGTTTTTGTATCAGTACGCATCAAATAAGAGGCGCTTGCTTCGGCCAAGGCTACCCACGTACGGTGGGGGGGAGGGTATACCGTCACTTTTGCTACCCAGTTTAGGACACTTGCTGGAGAGGCCCTCTGCCTCATTGAAAAACGGACTTGTTGATAAAAAATTTTCGCCTGTTGAACGCGGTACTTACTGCAAACCATGCCATCGCCGTGAACAACCCGTAGACCCCAAACCCCCAAAACAAAAATGGATGGGGCAGCCACTCGCCCCGGTAACTCTGAGCCGCTGAAAAAACGAGGCCCTTGAAGCGACCCTCCCTACCGTAGCCGTGCCCCTCTTGCTGCACGCGTATAGCAGATATCGACCCGACAGTCGAGTTAAAGAGTTTTGTGCACGTAGCTCGGCGTTTGTGCGAAACATATGAACACTAACCATGATGATCTCGTACAACGGTACTATTAATAGTGTAGGACACATCCTGCCACCACACATGAATTCGACCCTGACGTCTCCCAAAATAAGAGTGTGTCGCGTATTGTAGGAGTTGACTTTCTGGGGCTCGTTCACTGCTCATCTCCGAGTGCACCGCCGGTGCGTTCATGTTGCATACCGCTATAGACTAATGGCAAAGCTCTTGAACGTTGGCCGCCGGTTGACTGCTTGTTGACACACGACCTAACCACAGGCAAACTCTAGCGCTTAAGGTTTTGGTGCATGCTGCCGGAGATGTTCAAAAATGATCAGAAGGGAACGTGCCTCTTACTATAGACTATACACTTTAGACTACACTATACAGGCCCTTGGTAACGATGCATTACCAAGAGAACCGCGTAATAATGCGCGGTGATTGATCAAGATGACAACAAGAGCCCCCAGGGCTCCCGCACCTTTCGACGGTTTCTTCCACGGGGTCTGGCGAAAGTCTGAGCTCAGCCCCTCCTTGTAGACGTCGAGCAGTCCGTCGTCATCGGCATCGCATTGCGTGGACGATTCTAAGCTGACAACAGCATCCTGCGAGTAAAACAGCACAGAGAAGGGATTGGATGCCAGTTCTTCGTCAAATCGATGTGTACCATTCATTCCGGGTATTGCACGTACACCACACACGTACGAGCCAAAAACAGAGTAAGACACCTCGAGCCAACATCTCTCACAGCAAGCAAGTATTCCTACGAACAGTCGGTCGGACGATACCATGTCACCATACAAGTAGACTGTACGTATAGACTAGTCTATACCGGGACCGATTTCCTTGCCCGGCAAACAAAAACCAACTGCCGTTTTTATGGCCAAAAAAGCATCACCATGGCACCACCACCTCACGAGTATGAAAACAACAGGGTTATAGTCTAGTCTAGAGCACCAGCGACAAAACCGTCACAAAGGTACGTCTCTATCCTATCGCAAAAGCCCCGCCTAAGCATACCACTGAGCAGCACACAGAGCACACAGTTTCAAAGGACAGCAAGACACCGAAGATTCAATCAATCGATCACCTCGCCGCCCTCTTGATCTTTCGGTATCACGGTAGAGACAAGCTTTGGGAGTCGGACTCGGCTCGAGTCATGTTTGAACCTGTCCCGGCCTGCTCTTGGAAACCGAGCGTGGCCATCATCTTCCGCCATATGATTTGCCTTGCGACGATTATATACACCGCTACTTCTCCTGCAGGAGCTAGCTACCACGACCGACGACAGCAGTAGCAGTAGCTCCGCTGGCTCTTCTCTTGCTGAGAGTTTTCGGTCATGCTCGAGTCGCTGCTAGCACCAAGCTGCAGGGCTATTTGCTGCTGTACGATAGCGGGTGCCAGGTGCTAGGGTGCTTGCTCGTAAATAATCCCGCCGCATTCCTGACAAATAATGGTCGAACAGGAACACAACTTAAAAAAAATAGCGAAACCGCCGTTCCCCGTCGCCTCTACGTACGAGTATCTATCGTACCGCTCGCGCGCATACAGCACATTCTCTCCGCTTCCACTTTCCCGCAACAAGTCAAATCGATTTCTTGCGCACGTGCGTGTTGATCGCAGACAGGGTACCATTAGACTATACTACTACCACACAGCAGATAGTTCGAGTTTCAAGGAGCGCAGACCCCTGCTTCCCAAAACAACACCGGGGGGGGGGCTTGGAGCCAGGGAGGCATGCCGAGCATGTGTCGAGACGCCGGAAGCAGACGTAAAAATGAATGCACGGACCCTATCCGGCTCACATCCCTTGCAAGGTGTCTGGGGAAGTGCAAGTCAACTCCCGATCTTAGTTTTGCGGCCGTGTCGCTCCTTACCAAGGTGGGTACGCGCGTGGAAATCACAGCAGTGTGCCGTGCCCAGTGCTGTAAGATTTCTGCTACTACTGCGTAGCAAGAGTGAGAGTGCAATTTGGAATGAGCAAAAGAGAGTGACTTCTGTGTGTGCTGTGCTGCTGCTGCGGCGCGATCGTCCTCGAACCACATGTATGTGGTTTTTGTTTTGTCTTGTTTTGTCATCGCGTCTTTTGCCCTCCTGCTCAACTCGTGCCTGGTATGAGGTTTTACCGCTCAGCGACCTCTCTTCTGGACAAGCAAACCGTGCATGGTCGCAGGTATCTTCCCTTCTCCCCCCCCGCCGGTGCCACGTGCCTTCATTTTTGTCGCGCGCGCATAGGGTTCGGCATTCCCACTTTTCAGATTTTTATGCTCGTCAGCTTTCATCGAACTTGCTATTAATATCTCACGCTCTCGCGCTTTCCGCTCGTCGATTTGCACGCAAGAGAAAGTCCCTACCCTGGTATATGCGAGCACGAGTATGCACTCGGTGATACTTGAACCCTCGACCTCGCCGTTAGGAGGGACAATATTTACCCAATACAAGGTACTCCATCATTGGGCATGCACGCACAACTCCGGGTCGAAATTCAGGCACCGTGTTTGTTGGTCAATCAACATCAATAATGAAAGTTCCCTACATGTACTCCGAGAATGATACATGGTATTTTATGTAGTACAGCAGCAGTTGATTTACAAAGGTATCAACTACAAGAAGCTCTTAGTCAGTCGTTTTTGCAGTTGGATGTTTCAACCGAAAAAACTAGCTGACGTGGTATCGTTTACGCTTGTCGCCGGCCACCCTATGTGGGCTGCTACTAATAATAGGCTTGAAATACTTTTAGTCCCGTCGCTCGGTTGCTACGGTAGCAGTAGTAGTAATTGACGGCCTTGGGTCGCCATCGTCGCTTGCGATGTCCCTGGCTTGGTCGCGGTCCCGGAATCGCTCGAGCACACTCGTTGATCTTTTCGTTCTCGATCACTAACAGTTGGATGATCCACCCGAAAAAAACTGACGTGGTATTATATACCAGGTATATGATAAACGTACGAGCATGGATTACGTACAGCAGCAGCAGCAGCAGCAGCAGCCACACGAAGCAAAAAAGACAGCGTGGCGTGCTGGGTTAGGTACAGGGCAATCGGAGTGAGCGTCCGCACTGCACGGCAACGCCGGAAGCTGTATACTGCTAGCAGTGCTTGTTGTTGCACGCGCTTGTACTAGACGCTTGAGCACCACAGCAGCTGCCATCTGTTTTTGTCGCTATGTGGTCTAGATCATCCCGAACGGGCCGGCATAATATATTATGCTGATTGTCATGTGGTTGCGCGTTGACGTAATCTTTCCTTCGGCGTTGTGACGCGTGGTGTTCGCTGCATTCTTGATCTCCACTACTACAAGACTCTCACAGCCAGAGCCACGCGGCTTGAGACCAGCACAAGCAAGGCCCGCCTCGCGGCGGACAAGGAAGCCTTCAGGGCGAGGGCCGTCAACAAGCGCCGAAGGGAGACTGGTCCCAAAAATGCATCCGAGTTCATGCAACAGACAATTCGAAATCGACGCAGCAGCAACGCTTATCATAAGAGCTTAAGGGAAAGTAAGAACCGAGAGGAAAGCAAGAACAGGGGGGGGGAGTCAAAGCAGATCACGAGTAGGACCACGGGGCTACCGTTTTCAGCAGACATGGTGGAGTGTCCGGGTAGGGTCGTGTTTCAGCCGCGCAGGCAAGGCCCTTCTTGGGGCAACGCACCTTGCCTGCCGCAGAGGGGAGACGACGCTCGCGCTTGTCGAATCCACGATTCGATGCCTATGCCGTCGAATACTTTGCGGATTCAACGTCGCGCGCGGTCAGCAGGACCACGAAGGCGGGGCCCTGCTACTTGGTCCGACAGCACCTGCGAGGTAAGAGACAATGATCCGCTTCAATAAGCCATCCGCAAAAAAAGTGCATTTTTCTCTAAACAAACGCCCAAACCAGGTATTTTATAAAAAACATTTCAAGGACGTCAGCCGTGAGTTCGACGAATTTCAGGTCAATATTCATCTTTGCAAGCTGCGTTGTTGGTACTTATAATATACTTTTCTCTCCGCTTTTTTTATTTTCTCCGACCAGAGACTCGAACCTCTCTTCTTCTCTACCAATGCAACCAAACACCTGAGCCAAAGCGTCTCCTCTCCCCCCTCCCTCCTTCATTTACCAGCGTAACCAAATACCTCAAACAGAACCAAACCAAAAACGTCTCCTCTCCCCTCTTCCCTTTTCCTTCACCTATTGTAACCAAAACTCCTCCTTTCCTTTTTCCCAAGAAGTGTAGCCACAACCACCCATAAACCAACCGAATACCCAAACCAAAACATCTCCTTTCACGTTTCCCCCCTCTCCCCTTCCATTTTGTGTCCGGCTTGCTGTATACCTGTATGCCATGGTTCTCTCTTCTTATCAGCTCTTCTTCTTTCCTCCGACCGACTGCTTCTACAATAGATAATAACTAGTCTCCCCCCCAAAGCAGCGATTTTCGTTAACGAACCGCTCGACAAGCCTTACCGTTGGTCGCTCGCGTCCTCTTGTTGGAGAATTGTTCACGCCTCCGACAGGTCACGATCTAGATCATCTGCATCATCTAGATAATCTATAGTAAATAGATCCTACACCTGTCGTTGCGATATGTTGCGCGGAATATGTATCTACAGAGTACAGACCCAACGTAGGGAAACGCGTGCTAGATCATGCAGACGGCTCGTACGGCTCCCAGCGGGTAAAACAACATGAATGAGCTAGACCATACAGATCTTCCCTGCAATATCTATAGTACGAGTAGATGATCAGGTGGCGGTTGATTGGCAATTTGTGCGAGGTGCGTGTCGTTTTTAGACGGGCGTTTAACAGTGTGTGAGGCTTTCACCAGCAAGCTTTTTTATTAAACAAGACCACCTGTTGTTTGTTTATACCAGCTCATCATGTAGCACCCCCTCCCTCCCACCTCGATCCGGCGTGCTCTCATCTTCTGCGACGGACCCCCACCCTCCTTTTTCCAAACGAACGTGACCACACCAAAGATTTACGCCCGCGTTCAGCTTGTTCAGCTGCGCAATTTATTGGCATCGACCGCCACGCTGATCCAAAGCTCATCACGCATCCCGCCACCAGGATCTCGATTAACCTACATCCCGGTACATGCACCGTAGGGTAAGCCTTTTTTGTTGGGGCGGTACCCTCGCATTCGTCTTACAGCAATGTTCCCTGCAGCGTTCATTGAAGCGTTCCCTGCAATGTTCCCTGCAACGTTCCCTGACAGCAAGGACGCGTGTTGCCGGTCCCGGTTCGCGAACGAACCGCAAACCCATAACACGAGGTTACTCGCAAAAATATGCGGTTCTTGAAGGTTTGGCGACAACCTCATATGGAAACGCCTCTATATTTAAATTGGAACTCCTTTTTCGCGTTTTCTCGCATACACGGGGATGATTAACGATCCACCCCCCCTGCCACAATTTTCGACGGGTGTAACGGTTCTTGAGCGCCGCGTTCTCCCCATTTGCTCATTTTGCGGTATTATTACCGAAAGGTTTGCACTCAGATCTGCGGTAACAGGCATCCCTGGTAGATGCCCCACAGAGTACTTAATGCGGTCAACTTCCCGATAGAGATACAGTTAGAGACGCACAATGCGCCCATGAGAAGGAATCAACTCGAATTTAGCCGCATACACCGTATTTCGCCGCATGCTGACATTTCTCCGCATCTAGGATAAGACGCTCAGTTTACCCGTGCGGACTGACTGATCTGGACACCAAGATATAGTCTAAAGACTATATTATAAAAATTTAAATACATAGGACTATATAGTCTACAGTCTATATTATAAAAATTAAAATACATAGACTATAGTCTATAGTCTATAGTCTATATTATAAAAATTAAAATACACTCCAGCTGTGAGATATATAATATGTAACATACATGCGGATCCCCGAAGGCCCTACAAGTATTCCTATCATATTCTTCACTTAATTTGTTTTTGTACTTTTCGTGACCAACATCGACATCATCATACTACGGAGCCTGTGGATCTGAAACGTTCATGTTCCAATAATGTTCTCCGTTTAATTTTTAGGATATTCGCGCGTTTGGCTCAGCTCCTCGCTCGGAAACGGACTTTAAACACAGATTGTTGGTCCAGCGTGAAAAAAAAAACACGAGGTGGTACATAAAGATGCTGATTGTACAACGCCCCAAATTTAACTATTAATATTATGTCAAAAATGGGAAATAGTTCAAGACATTCATTCATTCATTATTTTTCACCGTCTTTCGGAAGCAGGCGAGACACACTCTGTACACAACCATACGACCGAAGACAACAAAAATCCGGTACAAAACTTCGGTTTTCTCATCATATTCTTTGTTGTTGTTCACACTTACTTGTTTTTTGTTCTTCTGGTTTTTTGCTCATTCCCTATTATTCTATATATCTTGGAGCTTTTCTTTCTCCTTCTCCCCCCTAGACGTTACACAGATCCATCTGGGGTCACAAACGCAGGCTCTTCTCCCCCATCCCCACCCCCACGGTACACGCCTTCGTTTTCTATCGCGAGACGGCCTCAGCTATTTCTTTCCTCGTCGACTCGCGAGCATCGAACTGAAACGCTGCACATTGATTGACGGATCCGATGGATGGAATGTTAAAATATTGATACAAAAATATCATTTAGACCGCGGGTGCGAAGTGTAACTAATTCATACTGATACTTCCAAGGCATTGACGATTCTTTTACGGTAGGAGAAGACGATACCGTGGAAAAACGAAAACACATGTACTGCTGCTGTACGTACGTAGCCACTCCTGCTAGTGGCCCTGGGTCGCCGATTAAAAACGTCACCCCATAAGTGACCTCTCTACCATAGCTTTGACCCGTTGCCCTTTGTCGCGTCACACAGATCACGACCCAGATCATCTATTGATAGGTCCTATGGTTGGCGTTACGAAACATGTTGTGCAGGAGTCCTATCGTACACATCCCGCCCGGAAAAGAACAATATGTGCGCAAGAGCTGGCCTGTGTCGAAACAGATCTCCCACCCCCCGGCTAACATTTTATCTATGCTTTTGCATTATCACACAAAATCAAAAGTCTGTCTGCCCCACTATCTAGATCGCGGATACGGGGATGTGATCTGTCTGATGATGCGTGCTTCCTTCCAACGCAGCAGGAGCGATCGCCAAAACTTGATCTGCGTGAAGCATACCCCAGCCGACAAACATGATCTAGATCTCGCAGATCATACAGATCACACGAATGCAGGAGTCTATCTGTCCCGAAATAGAGACAATTCGATGCGAGTCGTGCGAAAGGAAGAAACGGCCGCAATTTCTTCTCGCGATAAGAACGAAGGCGCCTACCGTAGTGGGAGAGGGGGGAGAGAGATGAGCCTGCTTGGTGACTGCCCCCGGATCCGAGGTCGCACGCGTATAGGAAGAAGGAGAAAGATCTAAAGAAAAAGCGCGAAGGTAGTAACAGATGGGACGAGCAGTCAAGTAAAAAAAAAAAAAGGAAGAGAACGAAAAAAAGAAGATATGTCATCAGGATCTGTCTGATCGATGTGATCTGTCTAGATGATCAAATGGGGACCTGATCTGCCAGATGTGGACAAAAGCTATTGTAAGGTTAGAGGTGGGGACACAGAGTGCCGCTTGCAGGTCTGCCAATTGAGCAGGTCCTCGGAGAGTACTCACTTTGTTTGTCTTCGTAGAGACGTAGCTTTATTCCATTCCACCAGAGCCCCGGATAGCTTCTGAGATCGGAGGCACGTGCCTCCGATCTATTTCCCAACTTTTCCTGAATATAAAACGCCAACCTTATCATATGAAACCCATCCAAATGATCTCAAATTCGGACAATTACAGGCCTTTCGAGGCCGTGTCTCAACATTATGGTACTGAGAACAATAAGGCTGCGGTATTGTAGTATCATATACCCCCTTTTTTTCGACTACCGGGTCTGAGCCACTCGCGCGAGTGCCGCTGTACCTCACTACTGACAAGAAAATGTTAATCCTGCCGACGACGCCATTTGTTGGGAAATTAGTGGGGTATAAGTCCGTTTGGCCACAGGCAAAAGGTTAACCAAGGTTAACCCCTTTAGAGCCCCCGAACCCTTCCCTATACTAAATCCAAGTAACTTTGTCCCCAAAAACGGGTTTCCAGTTGTAAAGGGGTTAACCAAACCAAGGTTAAACAAGGTTAACCAATAGCTTACCCAAACTAAGCCTTACAACACGGGAGATCTGTTTGGCGCAGCGCAGTCAGTCATTCATCACATTGGAGATTCATGTCGAAAAATTAAAAACAGCACGAAAAAAAGCATAAGGCCGAAAGAAACAGGGGAAGAAGGTCAAACCCTCGCGAGAGCGACCCCGGGCCAACTTAAAAAAAAAACACGCAAAAGGGACCCCCCCCCCCCCCCCCCCCAACTGCAGCTTTGGTCCGAGACTCCTCCTGAGCTGTTATTGATGAGCTCTACACCTCTCTGAGGTCTGAGGCGAAAACTTAGTTTGAAAAAAAAAAAATGAAAGATGAAACCTGGCGAGAAAAGAAACAAAAAAAAAACATGGCCTAGGCTATTCTAAAATCGAGAACAAAATGCGAAAAAAAACGACTAATTCCAGCGACACTGGGTCAAGGATCACCGAGCTGAACAAATACTTTCGCCGAAAAAGTGCTTCCTCCCTTCGTACCACGCGTCTGTGATCTGTCCACTGCTGCAGATCATGAAATGCTAGAGATCTTGTGTTTCCAGTGCGTGCTTCCTTTCAACGCAGTGACCTGCGTTAGAGTAACACGTATATATCTCAATCGGCAAACACTGTTAAGATCTAGTAGATCGTGCAATTCGAGAGTCTATCATCTGCCGAGATGTAGGACGCGCTTTGTCCGACGTGATTTTGTCTAGTTTGCAAAACGGAGATCTGATCTATCTGTTGTGTGCTTCTTTCGAACACAGGAGAAGCGATATGGTCACCGCTTGATCAGTGTTAAACAGATCCCAATCGGCAAACACACACATAAATATATACGTTGTATACCAGGTAGATCATATCACACCAGGAGCTTATCTTGCCGGGAATACATAGATAAACGAAACAGATATTTGACGTGTCTGATCTGTGCTTTCCTTTCAACACGGCAGCAGGAGCGATTGTCCCAACTAGATCACAACTCCTTCCGAAGCCACGACAGCTGGAACCTAGAAGACGACGAAGACATCCGCAATCTTCTACACATCGAGCAGCAGCAGCCGACCACCTTCAACAACACCCGCACCAGCAAACCAGGGTCTAACGACGCCAGCTCCCGAAGCCGCTGCTCGGCAGCGAAACCAAGACCGGAATCCTGTGCCCTACACAACCGACTTCGAGCAATGACCAGAGCAGCAGCAGCCGTCGCAGCAGCAGCAGCAGCTCGAGACAACGCATCAATCGCATCTTTAGCTGGCGGCAAGGGTCATCGTATACGCAGGCGGCCTCACACAGCGGTGGCGAGGAGCAGAACAAGCGAAGCAGAGACATCGTCATCGTTGCCGATTGGCCGATCGGAAAGAGAGCAACAAGCCAGGGGGGAGAGGGAGAGAATAAGCAGAGGGGTTAGTGCTGAAGGGCAGCTCAGGGGGGATAGGGAGATGATACCTGTAGGCCGAGGGGTGTCGTATGTAGACGATACAGAAGGGGGGCTCAGGGGGGACGGGGAGATACTCAGCCGAGCGGGGGGGGGTTCAGACGGAGCTGAAGGGGAGCTCAGGGGGGAGAGGGAGAGGCTCAGCCGAGGAGGAGGGTTTGTAGACCGTGCTGAGGGGCAACTCAGTGGGGAGAGGGAGAGACTCAGCCGAGGAGGGGGGTTTTTAGACCGTGCTGAGGGGCAGCTCAGGGGGGAGAGGGAGAGGCTCGGCCGGGGGGTCGTTGTGAACGGTGTGGAAATTCGACCCTATGAGGTAACTGCGATGGGACGCAAGGTGCACCCATTGGACAGGGCTACGGATAGACCCGAGGTGAGACAGAGTTGATGTCTTTGTGACGCGCGCAGTTGCACTCGCCCCGTTTTTGTTATGAACGCTAGAAAAAGACGGGATCAGCTGTGGGATGGAGGGGTTTTGTCGAAACTTATAGCTTGCAAGTTGCGTGTGCTGCAGGGTTATATATTATGTCCTCGTAAAGGATGTAGGTCGCTGTCTTCCCCGAGGCCTTGGTACCAGGGTTTGGCTTTTTTTTTTTCATAATAGACGGTTAGCCTACGAGTATAATCAGTTCGCGCACAGAGACCATAACCCTTTTGATACGGTTCCTATACTTTATCTCCCTTCGTTTTCTTCGTTTTTCTATAGCTGCTTACAATTACCAGAATGGAACGCCGGCTATTTGTAGCCCCCCCCCCCCCCGCCCCTACGTTTGGGATTAAAACTGGGGGGAGGTGTGCGGGGGGGGGGAAAAGGCACAAATGTCTAGCTTGGTTGACGCTCACAGCGACTACCTTATGCCTGCGCACGTTCTCAGCAAATAAACGCTAACGTTTTTCAGCAAAATCCTTCGACTCGCGTACGCTCAGCGTGGCTTTTGCTGGTCTACTGCTCGTGACATCTTCCCCACGAAGACTGGTCTTCTTCGTTTTCTACACCTGATTCAGATCGCCGACAGAGACATCGCAAAAACTTTTTCCAATAAAACGCGTTATCGTCTGTTCTCCACGTTTATGGGGGCCATAACTGCGTGAACGGACAAAGCTATCCCTTATGAGTGAACGACAAAGAAGTGCATGCGTGCTGCACGTTGTCGGGTGGCAAGCGAGACAATAATACTAATATAACATCGGTAAACTGGAGGGTGGTCGTGGTACGGAGTCAGGATACCGGAGCGGTTGCGGCAACGACTAGCAAATGGATGGCGAACGCATTAGGGCTGATTGATGGAGACATGAGCGGGGGCATAATTGCCAATTATTTCCACACTCTACGACCCTATCGGTAGCTTAACAAAGTAATGTACCGGGGTAATCCTCCTCGTCTCGTACACAGTGTGCCCCAACTGCTATAGTGTCGAGTACCAGGTGAGTGGCAAGGTTCGTTGTGACCCGTACCGCTTCTACCACTTCTTCGATGCCATGGTTAACGCCGCGGACGATACTAATATAAACAACCCTGGCGGCCCTAATCCCATATTCCTAACCCAATCAACCAACGTTTAGGGCTAATCCTCCTCGCCTCGTACGCAGTATGCGTCAGCCACATGGTGTCGAATACGTGGTAGAAGGTCCGCTGACACCCGTTGATAAGCTGATTGTTGGTGACTCATGTTGTTGCATACGAAGTATATCCCCATCATCATTACTTCTTCCGCTTGTCAATTCCCCCTCGCTATGTGTCCCGATGTATATATAATATGCGATTGCCTACAATGCATCGTCCTCTCTTGACACTCAGCGGTGGTTGCCGGCGAAGACACTGGACGGCCTCGACAGGCTCCAGCGATCGAGAATGTTGGCAAGCAAGCGACCAGAGGTGACCGGCCCAAGCGTGTGGGCGAGGCACAAAAGGAGGGGCGACAAGAAAGGCCATCGCCGCCAAGAGGACACGTCCCGTGCGGAATGTGTGCTCGGCGGTTGAAATGATTAGAGCGTAAAGATGCATGCACAAAAGTATGTGCATCATGTGTGAGCCTTTTACCACTTCGCCCCTTACAGAGTGTGTGCTCGATTGTTGAAATAAGCGTTAGATGCCTGTGTCCAGTACAGGAATATGTAAAAACTGTTGTGGTTTCTTATTTGGGAGAGGGTGCGTTCTCTACACACCAACTTCAATATAACAGCTCCAGGATTTCTTGTATTCCTGTAAATTGTCGGCCTTTGTTATCATTTTGCTGTTTCTTCTTCCTATTAGGTGTCCCGTGCTGTACCGTACAGAAGATCTACGAGGAGTAAGAAACAGGGATTCTGCCCCAGGCTGGATTTATGACCTGTGTCAGGAGCGCGTTCTACACAAGCTTCAGTGTTACCTAGACAAGTTCTACCTACAAGTCAACCCGGTGCCTTGCTACCCTGCCTGCCATCTCCTTCGTGCTTTCTTCGCACGCGATTTTTCTCTACTCCCCCCCCCCGCCTTATTTTCCTTTGGGCGTCACGCCTCCAGGCTGAGCGGCGCTCCGAGCTCTTTTTGTCCTCCTCTACGTGCCACCTGGCCATAAACCGTTCGGCTGCCTCGACGACCCCCCGGTGTCACTTGCCCGCCTTCTTTGCCGCATGCACCCACAGTACGGTTCCGAATCCAAACTGCCGTGGGAGGTCTTCCGTGGAGCCTTCGATAGATAAAAAACGGCGAGGTCGCCTCTCAGGGTTCTGAGCCAGTTGTTCGGTGGCATGGTCCACCTCGTCCCGGGTTTGTTCCGCCGGCCAGCTGCGCCAACATCGTCCGACTGGGTAATCGCCCCTTGTTTTGCCGTACCAGCGTCCCAACTAAACAAAAGCCGGCGTTTCCGGAGTATAGTTGTTTCGATGCTCTCGCATTTCGTCTTCTTGAGGGCCTTGGCGTACAGGAGACAGGTTGGCGCGGTCGGCACGACGCTGGAAGCCAAGGACCATGACTTTCAGGCATCTAAATCGCGTCTAATACGTTATTTTCCGCCAAAACAAGAAAAAAAAGATGGGAGAGAAATACGCCGCGGGGATTTAAACCCCGGGTTGAATTTTCATCAGAGAGATACGCCATAGCCACTGAGCTATGGTGATATGCAATGATACACTGAGCCATGTAGTCGCCATTGCCGCATTGAACTATGTCACTGATTGCACAGCTTAGTGTTTATGGCGTATCTCGAACAAAAGCACAACACTCCTGGGTCCGCTGGGATGATGTACCAGACTTCTCTTTTTATTTGGTCGCCATTATTAACTCTATACAATATCTAGGTCCCAAAAGTTCATACGATCGTACCATGGTTCTCTGTATGATTTTCATGGCCGTATACTCTCTAGCACCAGGAACCAGGCACATATTAAAATAAATGTGAGAAAACAGTGACAAAAAATAATGTCAATAGAACGAGAGATCCGCGCGGCTCTTCGAAAGTGCGTGTTAGTATGCCGTACACAGCAGTGCATAGTCTATATACTACATGAATGTATGTCTGGTATACACAGCCATTCTTCCTCTATTCCCATCCATGTCGTGTAATAAGCGAAATAGCGTGGCATCCATTATTCCGCATTGTGATGACGCCAATCCCTCATAGCACCGTTCCGACGTTACAAACGATATTACTGTGGAGGAATCAACCGGATGCAATTTGTCATCCGAGGCACCTACAACTCGATATAATATTGTAAATAATAACTAGTATAGTCTATAGTCACAGTCTGTGAACCACATAATAATCCGCATATCTCTAGGATGAAGAATCAGCTCGGACACTGGGTGTACTGCTGTCGCTGGGTAGAAAGAACGGTGCAAGGTGAAGACAAAACACACATAGTACGTCAAGACGCCCCCGTCTCTACAAAACCAATCAATCTAGTCTATAGATGGATGTGTACAGTCCAATTCTACAACGGCCACCAAATAAATGAGTTTTTTGTCGTACGAGTAGCACAGCACAACCGAAGATTCGATGTGCCGTTCGAAGTATGTACTGGTATGTGTTATTATGCCAGGATGTTCGAAGAGGGAATCAATGCTGCTAGTAAACCCGTAATTTTTTTTACACAACGTCACGTTTCTCCTGAATAACAAAGATTTCCCGACCGGCTCCGATAAGAGAATCGGGGGGGGAAGGCGCCCGGCGCTACTCGTGTCAGTATTAGGCAAACGACATTTATTTTTTGGTATTATTACTGCGCAGGAAGTACTATTAATACAATTACCACTGCTTGCTGATCTGCTCTGTTCTCCCTCCTCCTCCTCATCCTCCTACACTACTACTACTACTACTACTACTACTACTACTACTACTACTACTACTACTACCGCTACTACTACTACTATAATACTACTACCACACACTACTACTATCAGTACTGTAGACGGTGCCGGTACCGCCTAAAACCGACAATATAAGTTATGTTCTTGTTTTCCTGCCATCCGTCAATGTGTTAAATCAACAAACTTTTGACTTCGACCACTCAAAAAACGGCTACAAAAAGAAGGAAAACCAGAGAAACCAAACAAGGAAACCTGTTGAAAACAAATCTATCATAGTTCCCTTCGCGGAACTTACTCCCGGCATGATGTCAACTTCTCTTACTACACGCTCGTCTACTCTAAACGGCTACCACTGCTACAGAAAGAAGAAGGGAACCCAGGGATACCAAAACAAGGAAGCCCGGTGGACAAAGCCTGCAGTAGTAGTTCCATCGGGCATACTTACTCCCGGCTTTACATCAACTAGCTCCATTTGTTTCCTTTTCTCCACTTTTCTTTTATTTCATGCCCGTCGCGTATGAAAACTTCAAAGCATCGGTCGCGTCCTGCCCTCCCACCCCCCCGCCCAGTTATCACATTTTTTTCTCACCATGCGGCAAACATGCCTCATGATATATGATTTTGACGTCGATCACGCATCAACGCCTACTACTACAGAAATAAGAAAATGAAACTCAGGGAAACCAAACAAGGAAATCTACGCCGCACGCGCCCCCTGACAAGAAACCAAGATAATGGCTTTTGGCTAGATTTCTTAATTCAGAAAGGGCGTATCCGACACTACAATTCGAGTATAACAGCGCCGGCGAAGTTCTTCTTTCCCCGGCAACTTTTTTGCTTTGCTTTTCTTGTTGTGGGACTCCGCTTTCTTACGAGAGACCCGATAATGCGTTGGGCAGGTCTAGCTCCGTTCGGGACCAATACTTGCGGCTTACCGACAAAAGCTACCTCTACCCTTGCCCATGCCCCACTCTCCTTCTTGTGTCACGCTGGTCTACCGTTAAACTTGAAACGCAGGGCCGCGGTCAGGCCCCATCCCCACGCCCCATAGGCATAGGTGTGGGTCTGTCCCCCCCCCCCCGTTTCATTAAATTCAGTTGATCTCCCTCCGACGTTCAGCGTACATCTTGCCTACTCATCATACGATAGCCACACACAGAAGTACGTAGTGTAGTCTATAGGAATAATATGTGACAAGATTCCCTCGAAAAATCGTTATTTCAGGGATCAACACGACAAGAATCAGGCGTCAAGAATAATATTAGGTGTTAACCCCTTTAGAACCCCGAACCCCGCCCTATATTAAATCCAAGTAATTTTGTCCCCAAAAACGGGTTTCCAGTTGTGGAGGGGTTAAGGTATTCGTGGGGTATTAGTCTGTTTGACCACTTGCAAAAGGTTAACCAACAGCTTACCCAAACTAAGCCTGATAACACTCTCTCCCCCCCTGAAACGGCGGGAGAGCAGGTCGGCCGGATATACGGGCGGGTCTGTCAACAACTATTATCCAAGCCGTTTCGTTTCCTGGGTATACCGGGGAGAGTATTTTTCAAGTTCGACATGGGGAAAGTCTGAAAAAGTTTATTATGGTGGATGTGGAATTTGAACCCACGACCTAAAAAAAAACATGGTCTGTCGACGACGCCATTTGTTAAGGTATTAGTGAAGTATTAGTTCGTTTGACCACTTGCAAAACGTTAACCAACAGCTTTCCCAAACTAAGCCTTACAACATAGGTGCTCTCTCTAGATTACGTAGGGCCCAGATATCTATCGAGGTTGTAGAACTTACTTGCTACTGCGCATGGTACTCACGGCCGTATGTGGTTGCTTTCAACGAACTGCGCATGGTACTTACGGCCGTGTGTGGTTGCTCTCAACGGAGTAGTTGCTTCCTGCATCTATCTTCACATTGAGGGGAGGGGTAACGCTGCTGCCATGTTGTTGTTGTTGTTGTTGTTGTTCTCACATTAACTCGCATAATCAAGTCCGTGGTCGCAGGACAGGCTCCAGTCACTCTGGAGCTGAGGAATACCCCAGGGAAAACACACAAACAAACCAAAGGTGGGACACGCATATATCACAGCTGACGCAATTCATGCCTCCACCAGAAACGTATAAAAGTGAAATCCGGAGCCAGCCTACGATTATATAGCAGGGTGGTCCACCGTTCGCTATCCTCCTCCTGCCCCCCCCCCCCGGTCCCCGACGAGTATATAATATGGAGCTTCGTACTATTGATACGTGATTTGGTTACAGTACAGTACGTCGTACCCGTAGAGTATCTGTTCGTAGTATCCCTGTATGCATTTGCAGCGGGGGTGGGACAAGCAGCATGTACCTCCCCTGTTCCAACCCTGTTAGTTCCTGCACGCCACCCCCCCCCCGCCCCCCGTCTCTCTTCCAATCTATACTTCGTCGTGAGCTCGATCGACGCCTTTTCGCGGCTACATGACCTGCTCCCCCCGTTTTTATTTGGCGGGATATACCGAAGCAGTCGAACTCTTCCCGTTCTCCGTCGGAATTGTCCGTTCGAATATGCCATTCTTCGATATACATCTCGCATGATATATATATATATCTTCTCTTTGCCCCCCTCTCTCCCTGCTCTCCCCCCCCCCCCACCCCCCCCACCCCGCTCTGCTGTCTTACATATTGAGCACAACACTACACCTGGGACACAGCGCCAAAAGGGTAATTAATTCCGGGTACCAGCTATTACTGTAGGTATGCCGTGCGTTTGGCGCTGGCGCACTTAAAATGGCGGAATCGTGCGCCGCCGCGGGACGAAGTTAGACGCCGCAACACATTATTTTTAGCCTCTTCTTAAAAAATTGTGGGGAAGTTGCTGGTAATGCGCTGCAGGCAAAAAGGCGAAAAGCAGGTGAAACATAACAAACTGAGTCGGGGTTTTCATAATTAATTTGTTGACCACGAATACAGCAGTACGAGTGTTGTAGTAGTATATACCTGGTAACACTCTCGCACGACCGGTCCGAGGACCTCCGACAAAGAAACCGATACGAACGTACCTGGTATTATTTCTTTCAGGCTATATTTCTTACCTGAGAAGAGGGTGTGTTGTACACTAAGAAGCTCAGCACAACAACTGTCGAGTATCTTATCTCCCCGTGATTTCGAGGGTAAGTTCCTTGTGGGATTCTCTGATTTCTTTTTGGGGGGGGCTCTAATATACTCCATGTATGTGGTAGTGCATACCTCTGGCTGGTAGCTCGTTACCGCGGTGGAAATATCATTTCGTCTATACTGTAATACGTGGATTTCTCTCCTTGATATCACTACCTACCGTAGAGATCGGTGCTACACAACAAGGTGTGTGTGTTGTTCTTACAGAGGAGATCGTCGGAAGATGAGCTCTGTCTGGTCCATGGAGAGAGGACGAAACAGGCCTTGAAGGCGAAAATCTAAAAGAGATCGTCGGAAGACGACCTCTGCCCCTTGGAGAGGAAGAAACAGGCCTTCCAATAGAGGCAAAAATAAGAAATATTGAATACTATAGCAAGTAAGCGGGTAAGCGCAGCAAGTTGCATGCCACCACCACCACGCCAACAACAACAGGAGGAGGAGGAGGAAGGAGGAAGAGGAAGGAGAGGAGGTGCCGTACGATACAACCTCCCTCGTTCTGAGCCAGTTTTCAGGCATTTATTTCCGTTTTTTTTTCATTGTCGCATAGACTATATTATTATAGGCTCCGTTCCCATTTTTCTGAAAACTCTGTTATTATAGAGTCATCTCACCGTCCGTAGGGGTGCAGCGGAAGTTTCTGAGCGCCCAACAACACGAGAAAGGAGCTCAATATCTACACCCGAAACATGACATCGAAGGCATTCTCCGTTCGCGCAATCCGACAAGTAAATGCTTCTGTGCCCTATTAATAATAGTTCTAGAACAACCACTACCACACAACAGCAGTAGTATTAATAGTATTAGTAAGTAATAGTATAGTCTAGTGGTAGTGGTAATAGTATTAATAGTTGTAGTAGTGTAGTAGTAGTAATTTAGTCGTAGTAGTAGTAGTAGTAGTAGTAGTACTAGTAGTAGTAGCAGTAGCAGTAGTAGTAGTAATAGTAGTAGTAAGTAGTAGTAGTAGTAGTATAGTAGTAGTAGTAATAGTAGTAGTAGCAGTAGTAGTAGTAGTAGTAGTAATAGTAGTAGTAGTAGTAGTAGTAGTAGTAGTCAATAGTAGTAGTAGTAGTAGAGTACCAGGTAGTAGTGCACTCGTAAAAAAAAATAGCACACTAACCGGTACCTCATTTACTTGAGTACAACCTCTCCCTACTGGGATGGCTCGGTATCGTGCTGCTGCTTTTTTGCCTCCGGCGGGCACGCGCCCCCGCCCTACGGGGGAAGTGAGCATTATTTACACTGGACATACCACAGGTACACCGTGCGTGGTACACCGAAGAATCACTCAAGAATCATGGACGATGCGTGTATGCGCACAAACAAGCGCACAACGGCGGCAGCACACACACATACAGACAACATGCACATTGTGCGTGCGGCCACCACCACTACTGCTGTCGTACACACCACGGCGGTAGCACACGCACACACATACACACAACATGCACAATGTGCGTGCGGCCACTACTACTACTATTTATACTACTACTGCTGTACACACCAACACCACGCGTGCACACATTCCATCGCACACGCGCGCATGCATGCACGCGCATGCAACACACAGAGACTCAACTCGAGCACACACTACGCTGCTGAGCTGCTGCTGCGGCTGGCTGTAGTTTTTCATATACCAGAGAGGGAATGGATGCAGCGAGCGTATCACCGTCGCACTAGTACGTAGGAATACGTACGAGAAAAAACGCATCGGAGGCCTGCCAGAGGTATCATACCACTCGTCGTATGTACGATAATACGGAGAAGAGAAGACAGAGAGGAAGAGCGAAATGCCGCAATCCCAACCTTTTCGCGATGTCACCTTTTTATCCTGTCATCCATGTTATGACAACAACAGAAGTGGTACCTGGTATTAGTTAGCAGTAGTAGTACAAGTAGTCACACAGCAGTCACACCCAACCTATGGCATTCATCCGTCATCGGTCAACCCGTCGCTCTTACGTCAGCCTCTCCTGACCAGTCCGATTTTCGATCCGAGTCATCCTTCGCATCCAATCATTATACGCATTTTCTAATATTATCCAATCAGAGTCCGCTGGATCTGACATTCGAACTTTCTAAAGCTACCACGTCATCAAGAGCCAAGCTTCTAGGACCCAAGAAAACATCAAAGATAAAGAATGGAAAAGCTGAAGAAATACCTAGTTCTGCGATTTTGGGGGGTTTGGGGCCAGATTGGAAAAAGGCAATCATAAAATTGGACCACCCTTCTTTCGTTCCGTGGGAGTACCTCCCACCAATCCCATTACCAATCCGAGACCGTTGTGTGCCTCCTCGCTCTCGGTTCAACTCGCGTACCCTTAGCGTCGTTTCGCCGCAATCTACGTTTGACCTGCTGTGGGAAGGGTGGGTTGTTACATGCCACTCAGACATTGCGCTTACAAGCCATGGAGAGATACCCTGAGAAGGATGATGTGGATGTGTTGGAGGGCGAGACGATGACTCAATTGAGCATCTTTGATGAAACGTCCAAGGTGGCGCCCGAGAGCGAGGGCGACGCTAGCAGCAGCAGCAACAGTCCGACAGATGCAACGAGCCCAAGCACCAACGACGTGCTATTGAATTCTGCTGCCTCCCATCCCTCCTCGCCTTGTTGCCTCGTTGCATTCAATGGTGTGCCTGTGGAGGCGCTCCTGCCAGCCCCCATCATTGCCAAACATAAACCACTAAAGAAGGTCCGGTTTGACGCACAGCCCATTACCTCCATCTGGCCGGCTGTCTCAGATTACGACCGTCGGAGCATTGTGGTCGATCTAAGCAAGACCCCATTTGCTCTCTTCCGCAAAGACGCCATCCTCATGAAGACGGGCACCACAGGCGACCCCTCTGCGCCTCTCCCGCCTCCCGCACCTCCGGCGGAGCCTGCCCCCACCAACGCCGGACACGCCAGCAGCACCCCGCGAGGCGCGCCGCTGCTCCTTGAGGCCCCTACCACCCCAGCAGCAGCATCTGCTGCTGCAGCAGCAGACGGCATGTGCGACGAGGGCATTGATCCTGCGTCCCTGGACTCACCCCCTTCTCCTCGTCGCCGCTCAGAGCAGACGGGGTCGTGGGACTCTGATTCATCTGACAGCTCTTGCGGGCACACGGACACCGAAACTGACTTCGAGCAGTCTGATACCGATTCAAACCAGGCTCCTTGCCTGGCGCAGCAGCTTGTTGAGCGCCGAGGGAGCAACACGGAAGGAGGGCCTGCGTTCTATGGGGTGTGGAAGAGAACGAGCTCTGAGGGGTATGAGGCGCTTCTGCTGTCCTCGGGGGTGCCGAAGCGGGCGGTGGCGATGGCGGCGCGGAAGCACCCTGTGCACATCATTGATCACGATGGGACCTACTTCCGGCTGATCGTGCGCAACGGGCTCTCGAAGGTTGACAATACGTTGTTCATTGGAGACGAGCCGAGATTGGTGAGTACGGTATTATAGTGCATATCTACGGTTCCAAGTATCAAGGTTTCAGTGTTGAGTGCACATCTACGAGCGAAGTATCTAGGTTTTATTATTGGTGAGAAGATTAGTTTTATGTTCGTACCGAACAGTTTACAGTTTAGATCAGTTTGCTCCTGCTGTTTGCTGTGTGTTTGCGCGTGAGCTTTCGGTGAGTTTACAGCAGCAGCAGCAGTAACTTTCGTCGCTAAAAGCTGTCTGCTGTGACGTTGGGACGGGACGTTCGACCTGTGCAACCCAGCTGTTGCGACCCTGTCTGTTGTCTGGTGTACTTCGTCGGGGCTTTCCTTTCCTGCCCAACCCACAACGGGTTTCATTTGTTGTGCTCCGAATCTCAATGCTTGTTTTGTTTTGAGATCTACCGGCGGCGAACTGTCGATTGTCACGGGACGGTTGTTGGACCCTTGCTCCGTGCGTTCGGGAGCTGACGTACAGCAGCAGTACCTGACATACCTGGCACTAATCACGCGCTGCAAACGTCGAGGGTTGCAGCTTTCACCCCCATTGCATGCCCCAATTGCACTTGGTACTGAGTGTAACACTTGCCAGAAGGTCGACAGTCGTGCACGAAGTCTTCGACTTGAATGAATTCTGCGCATTTCGTGCGTACAAACCATATCCTGACGTCAAATATACCGCTAATCCCGGTCCGGGACACAAGGTACAACGGGCGGCGTAGTACCTACCAGGTACCTGTTCTCCGGTGTCTTGTGTACGTTTGCCATGGCATGGTTCTTACCAGCGGGTATGATATGATACTCCGTATATATGGTCATGCTGTGGTTCCATTACTCACACGCCGTGATGTACCTTGGTATTGTGAGTTTTTGCACTCGAGCGTGCATCGGTCTTGATGGGTGTACGTACATACCTTGGGTTGCCTACTTTGCCATGTAGTCACATGTATGTGAGATATCCTATTTGACAAATAATACCGTAGGAGTGGCCGTGCTGACTAGGTCAGTTGTGTGGCTACCTAAAATGGGTGCAGGTTGCAGGTTGCGGGCTTGACGAGGCTAGGGACCTTCCCCCTACCTGGTATGATGGTATGTATAAAAAGACGCCGTCATTACGTCATACCTGGACTGGAGCCTGTCTTGTGACCACGGACTTGATTATGCGAGTTGATATGAGAACAACAACAACAACCTGGTAGTCCATAGTTTAAGCTCGACACACCAGTACAAAGTACAGTCTATCTATGCTTCCGTCGTGTCTTTTTCTAAATCTCGAGAATTGCAACGTTGACTGTAACAATGATTGTTTTTTTCAATATAATAATACCAGGTAGTCTATATGAGCACGGGGCGCAAGATATCCGTTGCGCTCCGCCTGGGGATCCACGATGATATGGTAGCAGTGAGTGTCAGCGTAGATCCTGACTTCTGTGCTCGTCGTTCTGCCATCCTGACTCCTGATCCTCTAGACAATACAGTATAGTTATGTAGGTGTTTGTTTTTTTGTTTTTGTTTTTTTTTTCGTCCTCCGGCGGATGGGGAAAAATAAAGCTTAGTTAGGTGAAGCATAGCATTTGATCGACCGTCGGATTTTCGTCAGACGTTCTGACGTTTTCATGATATAGCTGGAGTGTAATATTTTGTTTATAATATTATAAAAATTAAAATACACTCCAGCTGTGAGATCGAAGATTTCGTCGAAACTCATCTTTGCAAGCTGTCGTTGGGCTGCGAAAGCAACTGAGTTAAATCGACACACGACGCGTATGAAAATACGCGGAAGTGTGGTGAGCTAAAGCTTTATTTTTCCCCATCCGCCGGAGGATAAAAAAAAAAAAAAAAAAAAAAAAAATTGCAAGCTGTGTGTGATACTCCGATCGCGCGCATTACGAGTTGTGTGTCCTCATTAAGGATATAGGTCGGCGACTCCCCTTACAACTACAGTGTACGTAGCTATCAGGGTCAACAGGATGATTTTAGTCAGTCTGTGCGCGGAAACTATAAAACCCGTTTCTGAGGGGGACAAAATCTGATAAATATATCTTGTTCGTCAGTGCGAGTTCGTTTCACTTCCGCTAGGCCTTGTATTCATTTGTTCTTTGGAACGACGCCGTTCCTAGAACCTTGTCATATCCGGTATTTTTATTTTTATAATATATCTTGTTCGTCAGTGCGAGTTCGTTTCACTTCCGCTAGGCCTTGTATTCATTTGTTCTTTGGAAGGACGCCCTTCCTACGTAGAACCTTTGGTCATATCCTGTATCGTACCAGGTATACGGTACACACCAAGGTACACACAAGACGGCTTCATAAGATTGTAATCCTCCCTGTAAATTGTAAATTGTGTTTCGCAAACTGCAAGTTGCCAGATTGCTCTGCTCATCCTCATCAGCAGATCTTACCTTTTGCACACCCCCGCTTCCGCCCCCCTTCACTGGTTGTCTTTACGTCTTTGTTATTTGTCGTCCTGACTCTTTGCGTGTCTTATGCTTGTTCTCATGTCATTACTACCGCTGTACCTGGTACTCTGGTAACTTCTCCAAAGACAAGAATCTATCATTCGTGCAAACGATCTTCGAAGAGCTCTACGTGTTATTTTGCTCTCCTACGTGTGCACGTGTGGTGTGTGAGTGCTAAGAGGAGTGCTAAGCACACCTAAAGTTCGTCCGCGTATCACGTAGTACTGGAGTGGTGTGGTACGAGTACCCTTGCTTAAAACTATCTGCGACAGAGTTACAAGTCTATTCTAGATTTTTTGATGGTCGTATCTCCGCTCTGTATTTTACTACCCTGCAAAAATTATCCTACTCTAATTCCAAGTATTTTGTCGTGGCTAGCTGATTTTTCTGGTCTTAGTCTGCCGAAAGGTCTTGACCCCTTGAGAGCTCCTAAACCCCTGCCCATACTAAATCCAAGTAATTTGTACCCGAAAAAAGGGTTTCCAGTCAGACGTTCTTAAATGGGTACACCCACTCTGTACTATGTACTCGTATATTCGTATGATATACTTGTACACAACAGTAGTTTTAGTTTTGGTAATGCCTGATGCAGCGATGCCTAACCCATCGACCGTTGCCGTCAACCCGTCCTGACACGTCTCGTGTCTCGTATCAAGTGTCGGTGCGTCTGGGTCAACGACGCAGATGTGTACTAGTTTTCTGTTTTTCTATCAATTTCATCAGCCCGTCCGAATGTAGCGCTGTGCGGTGTCGTCGTCGTTGCGCGATACGACGATTTAGGCGCGCACCGTTCGCAACCTTCTCGTCCTCAGCCCACGAAATGTGCCGTCTGTGCCTAGTGTAGACTATTGAGTATAGGGCGACGATTTTATCACGGTAACGTCCGAGTGATAAATACAGCGTTAGCTCGGAGGCGTTTGTGGTAATGAAGCAAGCGCCCGAGTGAATTGGCAGTAGTACATGAGAGATTGCCGCGAATGCAAGGTTACTTCACATACGTATCATGCGCATGCGCAGGGTCTCGTGCTGTGCTTTTTTTCCCATCATATGGCATTTTCTGTAAGGCGTTATTCCTACCTCTGAAGAAAGTTATATAATAGAAATAGTGTGGTTTCTGCTGGGGAAAAAACACCAACGGTTTTTTGTCCTCGAATTATGAAGAAAATACTAATCGTAAAATATCCGGAGCGGCTGTTCTTCGTGAGTACTAGCTGTAGTTTGTGTGTGTTCTTCATATTAAACTGATCTTTGCACCGATCTACATCCAGCACAACCAATGTTCGTGCCCATGCCTCCTAATATCAGATTACTGCCCGTATCATGCGTAAGAGTATTACACGCAGCTTGCAAAGATGAGTTTCGACGAAATGTTGAAATCTTCGATCTCACAGCTGGAGTGTATTTTTTTTTAATAATTATATTCGATGCGAGTCGACGAGGGAAGAAAAATGAAAAATGCTGAATTCTTCTCGCCATAAACATGAAGGCATGTACCGTAGTGGGGAGGGGGAGGAGGGCCCGCTTTGTGACCCCGGATCTGAGTTATACTCGTACTGAGAGGGAGGACGAGAGTAGTGCGAGGATAATAAATGGGCTGCAACAGAAAAATGTATGTTACTATTAATAAAAATAAAATACATTCCAGCTGTGAGATCGAAGATTTGGTCGAAACTCATCTTTTCAAGCTGTGTGATACTCCGATCGCGCGTATTACAGGTTGTGTGTCCTCATCAAGGATATAGGCCGAAAAGAGTATGTATATACGTACTACTAATAGCTCTGCGTGCCATGTACGTATGTACGTATATTATAAAAATAAAAATACAATCGTAAAAATACGCTCCAGCTGTGAGATCGAAGATTTTGTCGAAACTCATCTTTGCAAGCTGTGTGTGATACTCCGATCGCGCGTATTACTGGGTTTGTGTCCTCATCAAGGATATAGGTCGGCGACTCCCCTTGGAACTACAGTTTAGCTTGTACCAGGGTCAATAGGGTGAGTGCGCGAAAACTATAAAACCCGTTTCTGAGGGGGACAAAATCTGACAGCTGTGGAAGGAAATGCATCAGTTTATCAAGTGTATACTATAAGTCGTATAACCGGTGAAGGGAGGGCGGAGTTCTCAAAGGCGTGGGGGCCTGGGTTTGAACAAGAAGGAGCGGGGGGGGGGGGGGAGGGCGGGCGGGGCACGTCAATCTGTGCGCGGAAACTATAAATCCTTTAAAGAGACAAATCTGACGCTTGTGGAAGGAATGCATCAGTTTATCATGTATATCCTGTAAGTCGTACAACCAGTAAGGAGAGGGCGGAGTGTTCGAAGGGGGGGGGGGGGGGAAGGGGGTTTTCCAGCAGCTTTAGGTCGCATAGATGTATATCAGTTAGGAGCTTGCTATACGCGTGACGGATACCTGGTATATGATACCTGGAGAGAAGCACAAAATAGTTTCGATTTCCCATCTGCCATCCATCGGTTGTTCCAGCTACCAGTTACACCCACACGCCAGAGAATATTCAATGCTATGTAGCATGTGCGCGATGCGGCCGTGTGGCGTGTGGTCTCTTTGTATCTGCTCTCCTGTATCGTTGCGCGGAACATTAGATACCAGGTACCAGGTAGGTATCAATCAATACCTCGTAGTGCATCAAAGCACCCATACGGGTGTAGAGTGTAGAGCTACGGAAGAGCGACAAATCTCTAGTAATCTTTGTTCTTTGCGAGACACTGCCCGTAATCCTCACGATCTGCACTTGTATTGTAGGTTTACGTATCATACTATGCCAGTATAACGAGTACTGCATGTTCCCCCCCCCCCTTTTATTTGCCGTCTGCCGTCGGCGATCCGGCATCGGCATTGTGGATGCTTCAGACGGTTTGCTTGTTATTGTTCTTACTGGCAGCAGCCACAATCACTCATCACCAGGATAATATGATGTGATATTGTGTCGGATATGATATTTGAATGAATTACTGTGTGCTGCTCGTGCTTCCCGTCCGTGGCACGAGTACGAGTAGTTTGGTTTTTCCTTGGCCGTAGTTCTCTTTGTTTCTTTCGTTATTTTTCTGTCTGCCTCTCCTTTCCTACCTTGTACGCGGTTGACGGTGATGCGCCACGCTCGCCCAAAGCCTACTCGGCTAATGAGAGAGTCGGTTTATTTATTCCGTCTTGCTGGTATTTGGGTTGTTTTTTGCAGCTGGCTTTTTGTTTGTGTTGTTCGTACCCGGTGCCCTGACATTTTATTTTTTCTCCCCTGTTCATGTGCGGTTGTTTGTTTCTGGTTTCTCTCTTTTAACAATCTGCGACCTCATAATTTTCACCTCTCTAGGACGAAGAATAGGGATGAACACTGGGGTCTGTTGCTGATTACGTCGGGCAGAAAGAACCGAAGACAACACATGAAATATTTTCTTGGTTTTATTTTTCTTATTTCCACTTATTATCCTCGCACTACCCTCGCGCTGCCTACCAGTAGTAACTCAGATCCGGGATCATATAGCGGGCCCTCCTTCCCCCTTCCCACCTCGTACGGTGTGTGCCTTCTTTTTTCATCGCGAGAAGAACTCAACATTTTCTTCCTTCGTCGACTCGCGTCGAATTGTGCGTATCCACGCGACTAGACGCTCTCAGCAGTTGATTCTTCCAAAATATAATACACCCTCAGGGTGTATATAAGCCATGCACCCCGACCTAAAGTATCGTACTTTTGTACACACCCTGATCCCACCCCGTATGATTTTCGGGCTAGGTTAGGCTTCTGGTCGGATTGGGACTTGGTACCAGGTACACCGGTATACTACTTCTGGAATATCAAGTATGTACACCGCTAAGGGTGCATATATATCGAACACACACATGATTTGTAATGTATATTGGTGAAGAGCTCCTGAGCGATTCGCGTCCAGAAACACTTATCCAACCTAAATTTGTGTCAGGATGGTTCGCGTGCATCGTTCGTGCTTGAGAGGCAGCAGCTGCCGCGCCAAGCTCGAAACGCGCTAGAGCGCGTAATAGGGCGGTGCCGGTGCCATCTTCAGAGGAAGCTGTGAAACAACTTGTTTTGACCTCTCCCATCATTCTCTACACTGTTCTAAGAGTGTGTGCGTTACTGCGTACCCGATGGAAACCGGTGTACATTGCACGTGCCTCGTACGGAGTAGTATCTCGTGCCTCGTGCGGCAGTACGTAGCAAGTAATAAGCCGTCGTCTGCAGTAATATAACAAGCCGTCCCATCCAAGATTTTTTCTCGGGTTCCGTTATTTTTTTCTCGCCTTCTTTTCCCCCCAGCATTCCTACCCTCCGCGCGCGCCACCGTTATAAGCCGCCGGTTCTTTCTTGCTTTTCGTCATCTGCCACCTTTGCTCTATTCTCAGGACCTCAGGGTGTAATCGGCAGCCTTGTTAAATACCGCCGTTTCTTCCTTTCATCGTTGTTTGCCGCATTCTTGGCTATATGGTCAGCGTGTAAGCGGCCTCTCTTTCACATTTTTTTCTTCCTATTCGTTGCTTTCCACTTTTTTTTCGCTCAGGATGTAACTGGCCACCGTTATGCACGACCGGTTCTTCCTTGTTCTTCTTTTCGTCACCATTGTTTGCGCTATTCTCTGGATGTCGTCGGCAACCCTTGAACGCCACCGGTTCCCTGTTTTCATTTTTTGCAACCTGTATTTCTGCTATATTTTCAGGATGCAATCTGCCACCGTTAAGCGCCACCGGTTGTTCGTGGTTGGCCACTTTTATTTGCTTATCTTCTCACGATGTAATCGGCAACCCTTGAAAACGCCACCGGTTCCTTTTTTATTTATTTTTTGCCGCTTTTTTTTGAGGATGTACTCGGTCACCGTGAAGCGCCATTGGTTCTTCCTTGTTTTTCGTTATCGTCTACATTTATCTGCTATCTTTTCAAGTTGTATACTCGGGATTAGTCGGCCACCGTTTAACGCCACCGGTTCCTCCTTGCTTTTTTTTTATTTGCCGCCCTTTTTTCAGGATGTTATCGGCAATCAGAGCTACGAGGTGTCCTTGAACTGGGCGCATATGTCGGGGCACGGCACCAAGGACGAGCTCTCCCTGTCCAGCATTTGCCGCGAGAAGGGGGAGGAGGTCATCGCGACCCGCTCGCTCCACAACGACGGCAACAGCATGGTGTTGACGCAGACTGTGCGCCGCCCGGCCGAAGGGTACGAGGTCCAAGCAAAGCACTTTTTCAAGCGCGTGATGGACAAGTCCGAGCTCCGCAACAATGTCAGGGAGTCTTCCTCCAGCGTCGTGACGGTGGTGCGCCGAAAGAAGAAGTGCTGAACAGTTTTTTTTTTCGGTCGAAGAACATTTTTTTTTTCTTTTGTGTTTTCGGTGCCCTCAAAGTGCTGAAAGCCTTTGCTCTCATTTTGTAGAGGTAGAGGAACCCCAACGACTCCTGAGAGAGCATGCCTTGACCTCATATACTGAAGGCAGGGGTGCCAGCGATTTCCCGGCGGGGACTGCCGCAGTTGGTGATGCTGTCCGAGATTATGTGCGATCATTTTATTACGGTATAAAAAGTAGCGTTTTGCCCCCCCTTTTCGCGCCCGCCACTGGAGTTTGTGTTCTGTAACATAAGTCCCTACGTATGTATGTACCGTGCGTGGGGGATACCGGTTATAGACGTTTTGCTTTTTTTGCTTTGTTTTGTTTTGTGGTGGGCGTGTTGTTGCGGACTAATAACGAGCTATCTACTTTGAAGGCGTGTGGCGTCAAGAAGTGGCGTCGTGAGTGCGACGTCGGGTTTTAACGAGAGCTTGAAGCGTACCACAGGCGGGTGTCGTAGTGGTAGCGTTGGCGTTGTAAAAATGAAACCCAACGCGGCCATTGCTTTTCAAGAGCATCTATAGAGGAGGAGTTAAGTGTGTGCGGTGTGTTATCATACCGCTGCCGCTATGTCGGGTGTGTGCGACAAGCATATTATAGATGATGTTTTACTGTCTTGTAAGATTATTGATGAGGTGAAGTAGGTTTTTTAAGCTTACGGCAGTTGTCACTCCGGTTTTCCAAGAAACGTGCCAAGACAAATGCCGGCGCCCCCGCTTTTGCGTGGTTTTCAGCGGGCGTCGCGCCTCGTGGCTTGGTGCATGCGATTGAGCCACTCAGACACGTGGGGGGGGACGGAAAGGGAGTTGCACTGTAGATTTATGGATGGTCTTGAGACGTTCAAATTGAAATAGATTTCGGGCGATGGTTGGGAGGCGGGACCTTGGGGAGCCTCGTGTTTTTCTCGCCCTTATTGATCGGAGGCGATATTTGACTCCTGTTAACCCCTCTTCCCTTTTTTCTGCTATTGCGGCCTTGAGACGCTGATTAATAGTATGTTTTCGACCATGCAGTAGGAGTGGTGGCCGTGCGTGCATGGGCGCATCGGGGTGTTGATCGAACGCTCAGTGCTTTTTTATTTCTTTTTGTGAAGCTTGTGGGCTGGGGGGGGATCCCTTGGGACCTTGTACCTTTTTGTACTGAATAGCTGTTTTTAGTTGACGAACTTGTTCTCAGAATCTGTTGAAAATCCACATGCCACATGGATGGCTTGTCTCGGAGGTTGTGTTGGCCATTTCGCTAGATTTTGTTTTCGAGCATGTGGCAGCTTGGTTTTTGCGTTTTGGGTGCATGTCCTTGTTGTCACCGTAGATGAACGATTGCTGCTGCGTTGATTGGCGATGGCAGTTTTGCAGAGATTTGTGTGCATGTTGGGATGATGCTGGGTTTTCTGTGTGTGTGTTTTTTTTTGTTTTGATAATTCATTTACTCTGAAAGAAGAGTTTTTCTGGCTAAAATAAGACACCAACGGCGAACGACTGCATCGGTGGCTCCAATCGCCCTTATTTCATTCATGAGCGCTCTTGTGTATTTCCAATGATGATTTTGGTGCAGGATAGTCATTGGAGAGACTCCGTGTCGGTCCGTGCCTGGTGGAATGTTTTCATTACCACTCACACAACAGGTATTACCCGTTGTATTATACCAGCATCGTGGGGGCAGTGTATGGCGGACATAATAATGCCGATCAGGATAATTATTAATAATATGTGTGTTTTTTGTTTGTCTGAAGGTCTCCTCCGTGGACGGAAAATGCAGTCATGGCCACCCGTCCTTCCACAACAACGAGTACATCTCGTATGTATGATGTTGCGGTGCTAGCAGTAGAGGGTGATGTCTATCCAAACACGAAAAGATAACACGCCATGGAATTTCGAAGAGGGGGGTATGTATGTATGTACGTATACACTCCGAATTATACCGTACCTGGTATCAGGTACCTGCATGGTAAAATAAATGTTAGTGTTCCCACGAATGCTTGGGGTTTGCCCGGGGTTTGGTTCTTCGAACTAATAATTCCAGTTACGTAGTTAGTTGGTGTTCCCACAAGAACGTGAGCGACAGGGCAACGGCAGCCTCCCAGACTTTTGCTAACCACCCGTTTCCTCGCTACTACTACTTGTTGTGTTGTTTTCTAGAGAGTAGGGAGGAGTCATTCACGTGCATGTCATTGACGGGTGGACGGTGCTAGTCACGCCACTGCCCTTCGTACGAAAAGTATACATCGTATGCGGTGACAACTTCTTGCTATACTCACAATACACCTACTATATTACGACCTAAACCTCCTAATAAATCTTCTCGCTCTCCCTTGCTCAAACGCCCCGACCTAATATCGAAATCCGCCAGATTAACAAACACTTCACGCACTGGATATCACCTCATTATCTTTCTAGAGCCATCCATGCCGCTGCTTCCCCCCCCCCCCCCCCGGCCCCGAACGCCCCCTTCTTCCCCACCACCCGCACCATCGCCTAGACCTAGCACCACACGTATAACAAACCCCTACATCTGTGCCACCTGAAGCCCCCCCCTCGCCCCCCCCCCCCTTCCCCCCCCCCCCCCCCCCCCCCGCCCCCACCCCCCACCTCCCCAACCCCCCCACCCCATCCCACCCCCACCTCCTCGAACACTCCGCCCTCTCTCTACTCACTGATTGTACGACTTACCCAAGGATATACATGATAAACTGATGCATTCTTTCCAAAACCGTCACATTTATCCCCTCAAAATAATGTATAGTTTCCACGCACGGATTGAGCTGCCCCACCCGCCCCACCCCCGCCCCAACCCCCCCCCCCCCCCCTATGATAAACTGGTGCATTTTTTTTTTTTTTTTTTCTCCCAAGACCGTCATATTTATCCCCTTAAAGGATTTATAGCTTCCACGCACAAATGGCCCGCCCGTCCGCCCCCGCCCCCGGTCCCCCCCCCCCCCCCCCCCCGTCCAATCCCGCTCGATTTTGATCAAAACCAGACCCCCACGTCCTTCAAAACTCCGCCCTCCCCTCACCGGTTATTCGACTTACAGGATTCACTTGATAAACGGATACATTTCTCTCCACAGCTGTCCGAATTTGTCCCCCTCAGAAACGGGTTTTATAGTTTCCGCGCACAGACTGACTAACATCACCCTGTTGACCCTGATAGCTACACTGTCGTAGTTGTAAGGGGAGTCGCCGCCCTATATCCTTAATGAGGACATGCAACCCGTAATACGCGCGATCGGAGTATCACACACAGCTTGCAAAGATGAGTTTCGACAAAATCTTCGATCTCATAGCTGGAGTGTATTTTCATTTTTTATAATTCTACCACCGCTTTATAGTACATGCTCACTCCTCCTGTCCAAACGTGTATTGACAAATGCCCCCCCTCCGGCGTTTCGCAGTTTTTCATCGTTGATGGATCGTTGACTCATGCCCAGCGCGATTGATTTGAGGCGTGTGTGTAGACAGACGGAGGTTAAAACGCCGCGTCTCCGTCACCGACGCATCCGTCGATTGCTCCCTTCTTGCGATGCGCGACGCCCTGCAATGCCGACCACACCACATACATATATGTCATACATGATGTGTCTAGTGTGTGGAACGTGGACGTTGCCAATCTTACGGATGGGCTTATTGTGAACTCGGAAATCAGGTGACTTGTTTGCCGTGACGACGTTACCCTTTCCTGGGTTCCTGTGGGCCATCGGCCCCCAAAACTACTTTTTTCAAGTGTCCACCAGACTCGTGGATTAACACGGATAGACTACCACTAAAAATACATTCCTCTCGAACACCCAGACCCCGCCGACCCCGGCTGACAGGCCCCTGTTAGAGTTGACGAGAGCACAGCTAAGTCTCTGCGGCAAAAATGAAGACATATCTTAGCGCCGCGGGCTTATACCTGTAACGTGCATACAACAATAATAATACCCCAACGGTTGATACACGAGAAGAGTTCTTTCGGAGTAGTACCAGGTCCTGGTAGTAGTACTTACTCCTCCTGCTGTATGTAGGAAGGAGGAGGACGAAAGAAGATGACGCCCCCTTGTACTCACTGTGAACCAGCGACCTCTGAGTGATAGCCAAGTTCTTGGGTACCGATGGCCTTCATTCGAGCACCCCTTCCGATGATTTGGGTGCGTAGCAGTACCATTATTACCTCCTATACTGTACAATGATCGAGATACTCTTCATACACAAGAAAGCACAAAAACTCGATGGAGTTGTAAGCATGTTTTGCACCGAGGTTGTGCCGACTTCTTCGAAGAAGGTATACTTACGACACCGTACACGGCTGTTGTTGCTCTATGTTTTACATTTCCTTTGAGAGCACCATTGTAATCGATGGCATGGTGTATATTATCTCAATAGGCAAGTGGACTCGAGGTTACGTGCCGGCGGCTGCTATGTTTCTCTCGCACATGAGTCAAGCATCCATCTATGTAGACTAGAGCATCGTGAAAGCACACAACTGCTTGCTGCAGCAGGATCTTGACTGGATTTGGATTTTGGGATCTTGACTGCAGCAGCAGGATATCCCCACCCCAAACACGCCTGTCTTAATAGTTAACTCCTTAGGATATGCTTTATGCTTTCATTCCTGTTTCCTGGTGTGGTGGGTTTCTGCTGTGTGTGCTTCACGGAACAAGGAGGCTCTACTAGGACACACCAGTGCGACAACAATGAAGACCTTGCGAGCCGTGGTAGCTCTCTTCTCGAGCATTGGCATGGCTCAGTTGGGCGCGGGTTTTAAGCCGAATTTACCTCCCTTGAAGGACGCCCAAGTGCTGGTTGTGGGAGCCTCGGGCCAAGTCGGCGAGCTGGTGAGGAAGACATCGTGCTGCTGCTGCTGCAAGCGCACCCGACTCATGACCATGCGATGCCATGCCTCGTTGTTGCTGTACACCCTCCCCGAGGGTATATAGGCATGAGAAATGTCAGTGGGTCATTCGAGTGGACCGTCCTCCCTGTGCTTGTGTCGGATGCGCATGATCGGTGGGCGTTCTGCTCGTGCTTGCTTGCCTTGCCTGGCTGCGCGTGGCTGCGTGCTTGCTCGTGTCTGGTACGAATGCCGTGGACAATGCGCTGGCACCATTAACATGCTTGTTGCTCTCTTCTCCCTATCCCACCCTGTCTTGTATCGTGTGTACGGCGCTTCGATCCTCTTCTTGCTCCTCCTCCTGCAGGTCTGCCTGCGACTGTCAAAGCAAGGATTCAAGGTATGTCCCGGTCACGAGCAGTACAAAGCAATGTTGATGTTTTGGACGAGTGCTTCCGAAAGCGTTGAGACCGAGAGATATGTGGAGAGAATCACAGGAAGACATGGAGACAGAAGCAGAAGTATATCATAGGGAGCCAAGATGTGCCATGTGTCGAGTGCAAGCCAGTAAGACCCGGTTCGGGCGATGCACGCGATTTACCTACCGCTCCAAACTCGAAACAGCACGTGTGAGTGTAGCAGGGACCCGAAACTGCTCCCAACCGTGCGCAGTGCAGACCGTGTACATGGTAAGTACAGCAGAATCACGGCGAAAGTACGAGTCACATAAAGCACAAAAGCAAGTGACATCGGACTTGTAGATGACGAGCACTGCTGTACTCGTGTACTCGTCGTACTACTGCTGTGTAATGCTGCTCCTACTCCTTAGCCCGTGGTTTGCAACTCGACCTCGAACAGCCTACTGCTGTAAACTACTCGTACAGCCCCAGGCAAGATTTTCCTTTTCCTGTGGTATTATAAGAGGTGTGGTGACGCGACAAGGTGGTGGTGGCAGTAACGACGGCATCACGAAGTCACGACGACAAAAGGTCAACTTTCATTCAGGTTGTGGGGACGGTGACAGAGTCGCTCCAACCGAAGGCCAACATTCATTGTGGAAACCCGAGTTCGATTCTCGGATTGGACATGCAAACGATTCTTAGCTTGCGCTGCTGGGGTTGTAACGAAGACCACTGATAGGGACAGACAGCTTACGCTATACCTACAATGGGACCCGAAGGGTGCGCCAGGTAGCGTTGGGCTGCGAAAGCAACTGAGTTAAATCGACACACGACGCGTATGAAAATACGTGGAAGTGTGGTGAGCTAAAGCTTTATTTTTCCCCATCCGCCTGAGGATAAAAAAAATAAAAATAATAATAAGCCAACATTCATTCAGGTCGGGCACCGAATTATAGGGGTGGGCATGTGTGTAGTGATAAGGCCTAAGGCTGTGCCTCACAGGAGACACATGACGCGATGTATAACCCAAACACCCCCTCTCTCTTTCACGTACCAGGCACTGCCAGTTATGTACAGGTAGGCATTTTGTTTTGGAGAGGTGCAATTCGCGTCGCGCCGTGGACGCCAACTGTAGGACGGCTGACTCTATTTAGGGGTTTCCGCACTATTATTGATATTAATAGTAATGGAGTGTTTTATGCCTGGTATCATATACATTAGTTGCAAGGGGAGTCGCCGACCTATATTCTTAATGAGGACACACAACCCGCAATACGCGCGATCGGAGTATCACACACAGCTTGCAAAGATGAGTTTCGACAAAATATTCGATCTCACAGCTGGAGTGTATTTTTATTTTGATAATATATATAGACATGTAGACAACAGCGCAGCATCGAAATCGCTAATTTATTGTGTTCTTTGACAAAATCGCTAGTTTTGTGCGTTCATTGATGAAACCGCTACGGATGTATAATATGGTATATTACGAGTACCAACAACGCAGCTTGCAAAGACAAGCATTCACCTGAAATTCGACGAACTCACGGCTGACGTCCTTGAAAATTATTTATAAAATATGCATGGTCAATGTCACGATGTTGCGTGTGTTTCGGCTCGTCGCGGAAGTGAGACAAGAGAAACGCCCCCGGAGGCTATGCTCTTGGGTAGTTGGGTAGCCGCTCGTTTGTCGCGGTGGGCTCTGGGCACGGGCTGGGCATGGGTCGTGTCGCAGGTACCTGTTGGGGAGTGCTTCGTAGTGATAATACATTATAGAAAATTGAAATGGACTCCAGCTGTAGAGATCGAAGATTTAAAGGTTGTGTTCTGTACTTAGTACGTACAACCTTCCCGTACCCGGAACTTGTGGAAGTTCTGTACGACATTCATTCCTGTACCCGGAACTTCTGGAAGTTCTGTACGCCCGTGGCCACAATACCCGGGGTACGGGTACAGCATGTTTTGTACCCGCTCGGATCTTCTGTGAGTTCTATACGCCTCTGCCACAATACCCGGAACTTCTGGAAGTTCTGTAGGACACCCGTACCTGTACCCGGAAATTCTGTGACTCCTGTAAGACTGTGGCACAATACCCGGGGTACGGGTATACCTTCGTAATAATACCCGGGGATCTCTGTATCCTTTCAGGTTTAATCCGAAAAGTGCATTATGCATTAATTAGGATGCCATGTTTTGTCAGTCCCACAAACCGAACACCGAACACAGCAAGCAGTACAATATACTTGTACAATAAGAGCACCTGTTGTTGATGTTTCTTTCGTTTCTAAGGGCACGTATTAACGTATTAGCGAAGGACACTTTTAAATCGAATTTATTATTTTTCATGAATCGAATTGAGTTCGATTCGACTTGTTTGAAAACAACGATTTCTTCCTTCCTATCGGGAAACCACGTATGTATTGCGTGTTGTCAATGTTTTTTTTTGGATCGGAATATTGCAGATCTCGCTATCATATCATCGAAGTCATGAACTATTCTCTGTGTTTTCGCGGGCTTTGCTTCTTTGTCGTGGCACTTGGCTCATCGAGCTAGTGGAAAAATTAGGCTTGCGACCGCCATTATTAATTTTCAGGGGCCACAGCCGGGGTTCGCTATGGTATGATCTGTGTGACAGCAGAACAACAGTAGTAGACGTATATGTTACTTCCTATGAGTGCAGTGTATGCAGTATGCCAATCGCAGTAATTGGAAATGCGCTGACAATTGTGTCTTTTTTTGACCAGTCCATTTGTTGTTTTTTCGCCCCTTTTGAGACGGGTATTACCCGGGCATTACCCGTACCCGGGACTTCTGTGAGTGTACAACCCTACCCGTACCCGGAACGTCTGCGAGTTCTGTACGACATTCATACCCGTACCCGAACTTTCTGTTTTCGTTCTGTCTGTAGGGTACACGCAAGACCATATCCGGGGTATTTACCCCGGGTATCACCCTACAAAGAACTTCTGTAAGTTCTCTAGGACTCTCATACCCGTACCCGGAACTTGTGGAAGTTTTGTAAGACTTTCATACCCGTACCCAGAAATTCCGCGAGCGTGAAGACAGGCTTCCGACGCTTCCCGCTCCCTCATGGTGGCGTACCAGGCACATGTTTTTGTCATCCAGTTGTGAGACCATCGACGTCGGATCAACGAGCGTATAATGTCATAGTTTCTTTGTTTTTGCGCAGCAGCAGTGTTCTTTGCTTTGTCGCGATGCATTGCGCTGCAGCTCCCCCTTTTATTTCCACTTTCCCACGGGCGACTGCGGGAACGTTCGCGACAGGTGCGGGCGATGGTAAGGGACGTCAACAATTTCTACCCGCGAAAGAGGGACCTCGGCAATGGGCCGATCGAGGTCGTCCTGGGCGATGTATTGGACAAGGTAAGCGGCCTAGGACACATCTGTACGCACCCTATAATATGTAATGTATTTTTACAGGGCTTTTTATCGGTCGGGAAATTTCTCCCACGTCGGATCGGGTCAGGGTAACCCGACCCGACCCGTGAGACCCGACCCGTGATAATGGAAAAAATCCTGACCCGACCGGACTCGATCCCCGAATTTGTTTTGTAAACCTCGTGATCCGACCCGCGGGCCGTTTCGTGTGACCCGTAGAATACCCGGATGGTTTTTACCTTTGACGGAGAACGTAAAACAAGGAAAGCCACACTGGATTATAAAATTCTTTAGTTTTGCACGCTTGAGAAAGACGATATCGGGGACGGCGCGACGCAATCGCGCTTTTACTGTTTTTCTAAAAACGGAAGAAAACAGACACGCGCAGCCGTGAGATCGAGGATTTTCGTCGAGAGTCGTATTTGCAACCTGTGTGTAATGCTTTCGATCGCGCGCTTGTGTTACGTTTCCGCCGAATCAAGTGTTGGTTTCGACTGGTGTTCCGAGCATGTGCTGTGTCTTGCAGTTTTTCCTTGCGAATTGGCGTCGCGCTGTACCTGATGCCTGGTACGTACCTCGACGGGCTTGCTTCGGCATCGCTCGAGCCTCCTTTGATATTCTCACGGAAAGAGCTTTGCTGCTTTTCCTGCTCTCCTCCTTCTCCTCCTGCTCCTGTTGTGTGTTTGCTCCTACAGTCGAGCTTGATGGCGGCGATGGAGGACTGCCAATCGTGCATCGATTGCCAGTGAGTTCGCGTGTGGAAGTGCTGCTTTATTGCGGGCACTTTTGTACTGGTTTGTAACACCCACCCGACGCCGCTGTGCCGCGATGCTGCGTGCCTGTTGTAGTCTTTTTGTGATATGAGGCATGGCATGGATAGCGAAAGGGGCATTATCGGGCGTTTTTTACTGGTTTGTAGCACCCACCTGGCGCCACTGTGTTGCCATGCTGCTTGCCTGTTGTGGTATTTTTCGTGATTTTGAAGGATGGGCATGGCTAGCGATAGGGGCATTATCACCTCGACGACTTGCGCTTTACAGGGAGCGTCGTCCATCTTCCTCGGCCAATTTCGTCTTCCCTTCACCAACAATTCATTTATGATACTGCTGTAGCTCTCTCTGGGAATTCACGCTGGTGGATGTTTGTATCTGTGGTCAGCTATGTGCTTTGGTGGGAAGCAGAAAAGTCCCATCCCAACCCAATCCACTCGAACCAAACCCGACGCAACGCAACCCAACCCAACCCAACCCAACCCAACCCAACCCAACCCAACCCAACCCAACCCAACCCAACCCAACCCAACCCAACCCATCCCAACCCAACCCAACCCAACCCAACCCAACCCAACCCAACCCAACCAAAATGCCATGTTGTCATTGGGGTGTATGCGTCCCAAAAAGTTATTTAGGTGTTGTGTTTTGGGAGACCCGGTCGTCGGGTGGGACACGTAATGAAAAATCGGACACGCGGGGCTGGAAATGAGCCTCTATTTTTTGGCGTCGTCGGAAGTAAGAAACCGGTGTTCCCTCGCAGTTACTGTGGAAGACAGGGTCGGACGTACTCGTTGTAGATCTCGTAAGATGCATGTACGGAGAGACTCGTCTCAAGTCAGACAGCCTATGATCTTGGGTCGCAAACGGTCCCCCTCCGTCTCCCCGTCATTGACGAGATTGATCGACTCCCGGCGGAAATCATCTGGATGTTCTTGTGGTCACCACGGGACATTCTGACTTCATCCTCGGGGTTCCTACGTAGATGGGCATATGGATAGGATGTCCCTTGCGACCACACTCCGGAGATTCGGTTGGGGCGTGTAAAGCCCCACGGGTCATCATTTTCCTTTTGGCGTTCCCCAGTACCTGGTACATGCGAAGAAATTTCAATTTTCCGGTGACATCTGCCGTGAAGACGGCGACGAGGGACCAGCGCTGGAGGAACCGTCCACGGCGGTATCACCGGCTCTGGGACTGGGCTAGGTTCAACATTGGTGACCACTGTGGGATTCGAACCCATGAGTTTGAACGCGTTACGAATCCTTTTTTGGAGGGAATACCATCAGCACTCCTGAGGTTGAACACTCTCAGGGGTGTCGGTACGAATTTACCAGATATGCATGGTATATCGGTCGCTGTGTCAATCGTGACGTTGTGCGCGTCGTGGTTGTTTTGCGCTGGTGTTTACTCGTACGCGCTTCGACGACGCGCTGACAGGGGTGGGGTGTCGGTGATACCCACTCAGTGCGAACGTGTGGAAAGCTTCGGGTTGTGTTTCCTGGCCCTCGTCGCATGATGAAGCTTGCCATTGCATACAGTGGGTACCCAGCTTTAAGAGCACCCGATTTAAGAGCATTCAGGAGCTAAGAGCGGTCAACTCGGAATGTCCCGCCACACTTAAGGCATGTATTTCCCACTACAGATAAGAGCGCTTTGTAATTAATAGCGCATGTTTGGGCTTGTCACGGGGCGCTCTTAAATCGGGGTACCCACTGTATTTCATCCTGTTTGCGGGATGCAGTAGAAACATACCAGATATTATGCAAAGCTCGCGGTTCCACGAAAGGTGAAAACGTATCAGTCTTACGCTGAATACACTTCTTGAGTCTTCTAGTTGTTTCTATGGCTCATCCGGTACTGCTGAAACGGTCGGAGGCTGCTGCTTATGTGCTAAGTCTGCTGCAGTGTTCGACTGGCCGTCTGCATGTACTTGTCCTGCACGGGTGCTTACCAGAGGAGTGGTGCTCGCTGTTTGGCAGCACTTGTCCCTCCTCTTTCTAATTGATTTCACCGACGCTTGCTACGGCTACGCTCGCTGCTCGTGCTATATTTTGTACCGCAGGCTCGGCGAGCCTAGCATTCTTATCCCCGAACCGGCTTGATGTAACTGACGCGCGCCTCTTCAACCATCGGCCTTGGTGACTGTCCAGCCTTTTTCTCCTTGGGACTTCGCTAGCCTGCACGCGAGGCGCGCGCGAGTGCAGGCTAGCCAAGTCGCATGAAGAGAAGGGATGGAAAGTAACAAAGAGGGGTGTTTTAGGGGGCTCGGGGAGTGGAAGTACAAGGCCTGCTGAGCCTATGGCACAACCAACTGAGCCGGACTAAGCTTGGTCCAGCCATATCTGTATTTCGATTATTTATTTTGCCGCCCAATGTCTGAGCTCGTGCACACGTCCGCCTGATAATATGTACCCGCACATGCGATGCCTCGTGAACAACGACAGCATTGTTGCCGCCATCCCTTCTTCATCGCCGGGTACGCTTGCCCCCCCCCCCAACACACACCGCTCCCCCCGCTCTCCTCCCCTCCTTCCCCCCTCCCGAGAACAGTGGCACTTCTCGCCTTGCCCAGCCTCGGGACCTCTGGACGCATCCTAAGAAGGACAAGCAGAGGACTCACCCGTATTACATCAACTACATCGGGACGAAGAACATCATTGAGGCGGCGCAGAAGACAGGCATTAGGCGGATGGTGCGCATCACCGGGCTCGCGGTGGGTCTGTCCGCTTTCAACCCCTTCACGTACCTGCTGAATCTTCTCGTCTCCATGGCCGTCAAGTGAGAGGAAGCGGACGACCGTTGTGGACTTGTTTTCTTCCATCGTAAAGCTTTTTTTTTTTTGGCTGTTTTTATAAAAAATGACCACGAGCTAGATTTGAGGGGAAGGAAATGCAGTGGGTACCCCGATTTAAGAGCCCCCAAGCAATTTTAATAGAATTTAAGAGCCCCCAAGCAATTTTAATAGAAGCATTTGGGACTTAAGACCGGTCAAGTCGGCGACTCCCGCCATACTAGAAGCCATATACTGCACACTACAGATAAGAGTAGTGCGTAGTCAAGAGCGCCTGTTTTGGCGTGCCACGGGGCGCTCTTCAATCGGGGTACCCACTGTAACGTAAAGTCAGCATTATAGTGGCACCGACGTCGAAGCGGGGAGGAGTTGCGTCCCGTTCGGTCTTCTAACCGAGACGCTGGACTTATGAAACCGAAGGTACACGCACGCCGACGGAGCGATTGAGCGACGGCGCGGAGCGCATAATGTATCTGGAGCTTTGTTGATGCCGTTGTTGTGGTTGTTGTTGTTGTTGTCGTCGTTGATGTTGTCGTTGTTGTTTTTGTAGTTGATGTTGTTGGTTGTTGCTTTTGTTGTTGTTGTTGATGTTTTTGTTGTTGCTGTGTTTTTGCAGCACGCTGCAATACTGTTTGATATCTCCCCCCACCGTGCAACAACTCAAAGCTCTTCCATGTGGAACAAAAATTTATTTGCGGACAGGTGGCAATATGAGGGAGAGAAGGCTATGAGAGAGGCAGCCGAGAACGGGCTAGCCTACACCGTGGTGCGGCCTGGATCTCTCACGGACAAGCCCCGGCCAAAAGATGCCTCTCTGGTGAGGAGGAATTTCACGAGGGTGTGGGAAGTTGCTGAATCCAAAGTTGTTAACTAATTTATACCTGGTAGTTTTTTGTATAGCTGTGAGGTCGATTAAATTTAGGAACGTTACTCATCTTTGCAAGCTGCGTGATACACCGGCCGCTCGTTTTAACAATTTGTAAAACTTGAAAACAAAAATGTAAAAACTGTTTGAAATATCGTTATAACAAGCTTTCCCTTCGGGATGTGGTTGTCTTGAAATCACGGAGGTGACGCAAGGATCACACGAAGAAAAGCTAATGAAAACGAAAGGAAAATTAATTAGAACCGCGCGAGTAACCGGGCAAGTTACATCAACTATTCGTAGCTAAAAACTAGAGTCTAGTTTTGCTTACAATGCCGATAATGCGTGCTTAATATCTGACGCTTTAGGAGGGTCTACTTGTGGGTCATCGATCGAAAAAATGCACGGCGTCGAGGCTGTCTTTCAGCCGGGAAAGCCGCGAGTCCGTACGGCACTCCGGCGCATCCACGTATGCACCATCGTGTCGTGCCTATATCACAGCCACCAATGGTCTTGACTTGACGCTTTTTCACATGTTCAATCGCGGTAAAAACTATTTTTTTCAGTTTTTTTATGAGGCCGCGGCTTGGACGCGCACCGCCATTTCGCCTGGCTTATGCCTTCCTACCATCGCTTCCCCTCACCAGACTCCCCTCACCTTCCCCCCCATTCCCGGTGTTAGCTCCTGGAGTCTGACGGCAAACCGACATCCATGTTGAAGTCGCAGCCGATGTACACGATATCTCGCAAGGACGTGGCAGACCTCCTGGTGGCGTCGATGCTCAGCAAAAACGCAGCCGGGGCTACCTTGACGTGCTCCTGGGGAAAGAACAAGGGCGGGTGAGGGGAGGGTGGCTCGCGGGGGTATAGACGTATGTAGGATACACCTTATATACACCCCGTTTACAGTATAAGGTTTCTGCGCTGACGCGGCTCGCTTGATGAAAGCGATGTACAGTACTGGCGTTAATGGTATATATGCCCGCACCTTACGTGGCGTGTGATACCCGCGATGGGGCGTGAAATATATGGTCGCGTCCTGTGGTGGAGCGATGAACAGGGGTTAGGGGGTGTAACGTCCCATAACCCCTGTTGTTGTTGGTGGTGGTGGTGGTGGTGGTGGTGTTTGTGTGGGTGTTGGTGTTGATGTTAGTGTCGGTGTTGGTGTTGGTGTTGGTGTTGGTGTAATCACAGTAACTTCTCTCCTTTTGTAGTACTAGTTTGTTTCTGTTTTATTTTGCTCTACTTCCGGCTTGTGTTTTTTGTTCTTGTCGCTTCCCACGCAACTCCATGAACTGGAACACCATGTTCCTTTTCATTTGACATTTCTATTGTAAGGTTATTTACATGTGCTGTTATGCTTTTTTTTTGTTTCCTTTTTTGTCGCTTCCCCGCAGCCCCACGAACTGGAAGACCCTGTTGGCCAAGGTCAGACCGGACGTCTCGCCCATGCCGAAGAGATACTACCGGCCGGCCATGGCCACCCTGGGCAGCATGACCATGGGCGTCGCCTGGGCGATAGGTGGCAAGTTCTCTGCCCTCATGAAGTTCTTCGCGGAGGCAAAACGATTAAATGCAATGGCTTAGTGATGATGGCTGCAGGAAAAGAGAGGAAACGCGGGTATTCGTTGGCTAGGACGTGCCGGGTCGGGGTTGGGCGGGTCGGAGCGAGGTGGGCCGGAACGGGGCAGGGTGGGACTGTATACCCCTATCCGTCCCGTGCGTGTGTCTGGCTTTTTTCTTTCGTGGTAATCGGTTCTCGCGGGTACTCTTGGGGTAGAGCGTGCCGGGTCGGGTCGGGACGGGACGGCGGATCGGGTCGACACGGGGTGGGGTGGGGTGGGCCTGTTGTCCCCTATGCCCGTCCCGTGAGCTTCCCTGGATTTTGTTCTTGTAGTAGTCCGTTCTCTCTTTTGCGGCCGGGCCCTTTGTGTGCCTTGCTGACGGCGTGCCGTGTGGTGTGATGTGCCTACTGTTGGGCTAGCTTTTCCCTCGTTTACCTTTTTGGGTGCCTCGTTTGATGGCATGTTTTGTCGTCGGCCTGCTTGGGTGTCGCTGGCACTGCTGCTGCTGCCCGCTGCACCTCTAGAAGGATGAAATAAATCTACGATTTTTTCAAGGGGATCTACTGTAGTAGAGTGTACCAGTACACTCTGAGGGTACCCGGGTACCTGCCCGAGTATGACCGAGTATGACCCAAAAATAGTACCGGGGTACGTACTCGAATATGGCAAAAAAATGTTGCTCGAGTACCCCAGAGTGTATATATACCCTACTGAAAAATGGTGCCCGAGAACCTCAAAGTGTACACTCTTCGTACCCGACTAAGCATACCCTTGAAACTCGTTTTTATGCCATGTGGAAAAGTTGTAACGGTTTCGACATTGACCGAATTTGGCCCGCCTCCCTCTCGAGAACGCGACACTCTTGACTTGACTTACCATTAACGAACCCTTTGTGCCACTGCGCCCACGTGTTTGGCGACAAGTTTCTTGGAAGTAGAGTGGGATCGTTTTTGCAGTAGTGGAAGGGTTTATTACCCCTTCGGGACATTCAGAGGGAAAACAAAAACGTTTTTTTTTTCGATTTTGTTTTTGCGAGTACGGCATCGACGGCACCAAGCAGCCCGGGCTGCCGGGGTATCAGATGCTTTCCAGACGACCAGGTACTGTGCGAGGAGCGGTACGACCACCCCTCACTCGCGCCCGGGCTATATAGCGTAGATGCTGTCAATTGTTTGACTACTGTCGGCGGCGGCGCTTGCCATCTTCAAGTTTTGCGACGGCTTGTGGTACATGGTTTTTTATGTTTGTGTTTCGAGTTTGTTGGGTAATGTCGGCTTCTTGTGTGGGAGGCAGGCAAGAGGCAGGGAGGGAAAGAGCCCGGCCAAGTGTTTTTGTTTTTATCATTTTCTTGACCAGGCGGAGGAACCAAATTTGAGATGGAGCCGTTCGGGCGTTCTACTACTTTTGTTGTCGGACCCCCGGTCACACCCCCACCGCGCACTGTTACTTGTAGTAGCTGGTGGTGGAGGATGATTTCTACCTTCCAATGCCAGTGGGCGCATAGGATCAAAGACGTCGGTTGATGGTCTAGCTTTGACCCGTCAAGGCGTCTTTGGACTTATCGTACTAGTGTTAGCGTGTAGAGTTTCTTGCTTGACTTCTGTCCGTCGAGGGCCTTGGCCTTGGACGTATCATACTAGTTTTAGTGTGTGGCGTTCCTTGCTTGACGGCTGTCGGTCCGTCAAGGGGCAATGATGCCGCGCACCTTTTGGGACGCACTGCTGTTTTTTTCGCCTTGCTCTGTGCTGGGAGCGGGACAAGCGAGACCACGGCGCCTCTTTTTTCTTGCAGAAGTGGGACCAAGAAAGGTGCAGACATTCTCAAGTTAAGAGGATGTGCTTAGAGGGTGAGAAGACGTGCGGAAACCTTGACTGAGCCCTAAGCGACCCCGAACGCCCGAAACGTCCGTACTGCTATGCTAGAATAAATATCCCACGCTATTTTTTTTTCCAGGTGGGGGTCATCCGACGGTAGTGGTTGCAGTTGTTAGTCTAAAGGTTTGTGAGCGGTTGAGGTCCCCAGGGGTGTGGAACTATGGGTTAGTATGATAACTTCACGAATATATACCAGGTATGTTTTTTAGGGCTAGGGCATAGACATACGCTTTTTGTCGGGTTGCGCGAACGAACGTCTTCGAATTCGTTTTTCGGGTGAGATATTGAGCTTTTCCTCAGGTTAGGAGCCCAGAAAAAATATTAGAATCTGCTGCACCTCTTGCCTAGCGTGGGATGACTTATCAGTTTGTCCCCACAAGGAAGTGTGGGCGCAGTTCTAAATAGAACATAATAAGCCCTTTTGTGGGGCCCACAAAAAAATGCGAGCTCGAAACAAAACCGGCTGTGATAGTGTCGGCGCGCCAGCGGCATTGCAAGTATTATAGTACATCCTGCTGCGCGCGTTTCGTATGCCTCCCTTGGAATGTAGCTCGGAATGGAATAATCTGACCAAACCCCTAAAAGCCGGTATCAGGTATAGGGTAGAGCCCGCTTTGCTTGACACACATGCTACGGTATGAAAAAAGTGCGCGCACCGGTTTTTTTCTTGAGGCACCACACTTTTATCTCTAAACACATGTATGTGGAAGACAGGGTCGTAGATACCTATCGTAGATCGCGTACACGCATACGCGAGAGGACACGTCACCGGTCAGGCAATACACGATCCCGGGTCGCGAACGGCGTCACCCGTCATAGACGGCGTTGACCCGTCCCCGGAAGGTCAGCCACCGAAAGATGATCCCGCCGCATGACGAAGGGCATAAGCCCACCGTCACTCTAGCTCTAGCTTTAGCATCTCCTTGCTACATATAAGAAAGAAAGGTTTTGAGCGTGCGTCCGCTGTGAGGACGATCGTCAAGGGACCTCAGCACCGCGACGCCCTCTCCGCTTCGACTTCCGCTCCGCGACGAGTACCAGACCTCCGGGACCGCCCTCTCCGCTTCGACACCGGGACCCCGTAAGAGACCAGGTTCCATAGTGGTGACCACCGTGGGATTCGAACCCACGAGTACGAATACATGACAACCCAAAAATATATATTTTGAGTTGAAACTGAAAAGTGCATCCCGATGACCAAAACTCATGTGTCCTAGGTGTAAACAACATTCATACTTCGAAAAGAAAAAAAAAAAAAAAATCTCCGACGATTTCGGGTCCAGGAACGCCCCGTCGTCCAGAAAATATGTTTTCCATACAAATTGCTAGTAATACTTCTATCGTAGCACGCGTCGCTTCGTGTAAACGGACGCCGTAATACTCGTCAAAAACTTAGTTCGAGTTTGTCGATTTTTCCCTCTCTGAAGTTCCAAGGGGGAGTTACAAGCCTTTTTCGGGATTTTGATTTTAATAGGGAACAGGGGACGCACCCCAGACGCACCACATACACGAGAGACCCTTGTGTGCCGTGCTCTGTTAATAATGACGCGTGGTACGATTACAGGGGTGTACTCGTACCGGGTACTATTTTGGCGACTTCGTTCTACGGTAGCCCTCCCCCAGCTTTTCTTTAACGAAATCGCCGGTTTTTAAACCAGCTCCCGGCCGTATCTCCTGAAATACGGTGCCCCTTTGCCACCCCGACGTCATCGTTCGATAGCCCTTCGCAAACAATAAAGCGTGTGGAGACTATCTTTTAATAGCGGCCTTTGTCGTCTCGAACAGCCATGAAACGTTCGTTAGAGAAAATCGTTGTTTCTGGGGGGGGCTATCGTAGAATCAGTAGAAGGGTTTTGGCGTACTAGGAGTTAACGACTGAGGAGCCACCTGGCAGTAATATCGTTCGAATCTCATTTTTGTGTTGCAATGCAGGTCATGAATTGTTCTACGATAGCCCCCCCAATTTTTCTTTGACGAAATGGCCGGTTTTGAAACCAGCTCCCTGGAATGCCGTGCCCTTTTGCCACCCCCCGACATCACCGCTCGATAGTCCTTTGCAAACAAGAAACTATACGGAAAACAAGATAATTGTTTCATAGCATCCTTCCTCGTATCGAGCAGGCTCCATGAAACGCTCGTTAAAAAAAACATCTGTTTTTGGGGTGGGGACTGGAAGATAACCAGTCTCGTGGGGGGGAGTGCTCATACCGTGGTACGGCAGGGGATAATTCTTGGGGCCTCCTTTTGCAGTGGCTTTTGGGGTCTCTCTCGCGAGTGACCCCCCCAAAGTTCCTTTGCGGCCTTCAGCTTTTCGCGCTGATTTTTGTTTGCGACGTGAAACCGCCACATGAAATGGTTGGTTACGTCGCGCCAAAATGAATGAAATCATGAAATCGCCCCAAGGTATTGTTTTCACTCGAGGCACCGAGTCACTCGCGGGCGAATGGCTCAACCCCCCCCCCCCCCCCTACCGTGTAGCCATGTTCTGTCAAATTGTTTTTTGAAAAAATAAGAAACGTCAGATGTGAGTACGACCGATTGAATGGTTGAAACTCAATTTATTCAAGTACACTTGGGCGTATTGTTTCTTCATTTTTCATAATCGGGTTTATGCGTTGGGTTGAGAGCTCTGCTGGCGAAAAACTCCTCAGAAAAAATTGGCGGCACCCTACCGCAGCATGGCTCTAGTAGTACGCCCGAGCCGTCACCGTCACGCGCAGTTTTACTAGTCGCCAACAAGTCGGTCCTGCCGTGTAAAGCCATGAAGCGTCGGCGACGACGTGTGCTTTGGAGGAGCGAGAGCCCGCACGCGCTCACGCACCCACAAACGAAATGCGGACGGACGACCCTGTCTGTGGGTGAGGCTTGTGCATGCCGATACAACCAAGCGCGGCTCGCCTGTGTCACGTCCGAAACAAAATCGATGTATCGTATTTCTTTAGAGGGCTTGGCCCGTAAAAGCATGGTATGCGCTACGACACGGCACGTTGCATGCCCCCTGCTGCATGCTGCAAGCGCGCGATGCGGTCTTGATTGTCTCCTCTCCGTAGGCAACACGTGCGATATAATTGGTAGGTCTCGAAACTCATCGCCTTGCCATGGCGAGGGGGTGAACTTATTTTTAAGCACGACGGGAGTCGTAGAAGACCATAGACCCCCGCATCCGAACAATGCCGGGGACACGGCATGCCCGGTATTCACCGACCAGGCAGACATTGCTGGCACCAAGCGCCGTTGAGGAGATGGTTAGACCTGCTCCATATGAACTACGGCAGCGTTTCTGCTAAAGCTACAAAAGTGGCTCCTGTAAACTACTAATATTAATATGAATGTTTTACCCGTTAAATACAAAAAAAAATAAACGCATTACTAGTGTCTACGAGACCCCGCGTTGCAAACCCCGTGCTCTCCGCCGCGATGGTTGATTTCGCCGCGATGGCGAAACATGGCGAAAATGGATCTGACACCCGCAACTGTACCGACTATTGCGCGTGTCGACAACGCGACCTATCATACCTCCTACATAGCACAACGCCGCCAACCCGGCCGAATAAAAACTAGCCGCGCCTCAGACGCGACATGGCACTACCACATATCACATCAGCCTTGCACCGCACGGCTCCTCCAAGATCACCGTTCGCAGCTCGCGTCTCACTAGAGAGGCTCCGCCGCCGCCTCCGCCGCACCGGCCGCCGCTTCCACCACCGCCACCTGCACCACTATCTTCACCATCACCACCCCGACCACGACCTTACCACTGCAACTACCACCCTCACCATCGCCACCCCCCCCACACACAATCCACTACCACCGCCACCCCGCTCACAACCAGCAGCGCTATTGTCCTTCTGATCGTTGAACCGCGGTTCGATAGAGTAAAACTTCTTCAACCTACGCGATACCCCTCTTCCCTCTCCGCAAAACGCCAACTACCGACCGATCACCGTAATTCTAGGCGCTTTGAACGGACGAATGCGATTCTGGCGCGAGCAGCGAACGCCAACAGACCCACGATGACAAGGCCGCAGTTTGTTTTTTTTGTAACCCAGACTGCATCCAATCGCAGTGGGGAACCAAGGAAACCGCAAAAAAAGGAAAACTTCATAAAAAGAAAAAGCATTATCCGCAAAGACGACCTGTTGGTGGCAGTACACAGAGCCAACGGTAACTGTGTAGACAAACCCCCTTTCAGCGAGTACCAGTTTCACTCCCAGAAATATGTTTACAAAACTTTTACCTGTTGAGTTCACAGTTGACGTATTGGCAAAACAATTACAAAAATTCAAAAAGACACCCGGATGGGAGGTCGAGATTTTCGTCTGGACCGCATATATTTGCAAGCTGCGTGTGATGATTCGATCCAGCATCTCAGGTATAACGTTTTATAGGCAAATTGTCGAGCACCAGCCCTCGCTAAACGCGCCGTGAATCCCGCGACGCAAAAAAAAAACAGTAGAGAGCTAGTACGAGAGTTCGACCACCGAACCAGAAATAATATTGAGCATGGTAAAAAAACGTCACTTCGTAAGCGCCTTCGCCTCTTCCCACAGCTGGTCTTTGTCCGCGCGAGAGAGCTGCAGGAGCCCCTCTTTATCAGCTTTCCCCTAAATCACGCGGGAATAAGTGGGAAGGCAAGCGAAGGGCGGAGCCGGGGGCCGTTAAATATTTCAAGGATCGCAATAATTATCCCACACCTACATTCTATTGCACAAAAGATTCCACACTGATATTATTGCACAGGGTATCCCACACTATTAGCAGTCTAATGCTATTGCACAAATGTTGTTGTTGGTGGTGTTGTTTCACATGAACTCTTTGTCAAAAATCTTAGAGTCCGTGGTCACACAATCCCACACCTACATCCTATTGCACAAATGATCCCACACTGATTCTATTTCACAGAGTATCCCGAACTACAGTATTCTAATGATATCGCAAGTTATCCCACGCTGATTACATTGCACAAACTATCCCACACCTAATCATGTTGATGCCACACCGACTGTAAGTACAGTAGTTTGTCTCCACACTGGTGCAGTTCCAGGGGGGTCAAAGGCGGCACGGTTGCTGCTGTCTGAGGGGACGGCGCCCGTTTTTGGAACTCAAGAGGGAAATAAAAAACTGACCAAAAAAACTGACCAAACAAAATGACCGTAATGAACGATGATCACAGCATTGGCCACACGAGGAAGCCAGGGCTGCAGAGGGTAGAGAAGGAGGGCAATGGTGGCGGCTAACAAAGATAACCGGCGATGATTCTTCGACTCAACAGCTTCGGGCAGGACGACTGCTTTCACCGCCTGCCTCCGCCTCCACCACCAGTAACGAACGGGTGCTCTGTGTTGTCACCTCAGGTACTTGCATTGTCCAGACCACGCATTTTCATCCCCCCCCGCCCCCCCCCCCGGGAGCCAAAGATGTCGCCTGACGGTCTAGATTTTGCTTGCCACAGCTTCGTTCGATATACTATACTACTTTTGATGTGCTCGTCACAGCTTCGTTCGACATACTATACTACTTTTGATGTGGCGGTGTCCTTGGCAGTTTTTTTTTACGGTGTTGCTTGACGGCTTTTCTTGACTGAGTACAATTTCTTGAGACTTACCACGTATCATCTAGATTTAGCGTGGTGAGTGCCTTGACGGACGCGTCCTTGACCGCTGTACATCAAGAAGCTAGTGTGCCGTCAATCGACAGATTTCGTTGAGTACGCCACGTGTACGAGAGGGTTGACAGCAACTGTCTAGGAGTACGTAAAGACAACAGGCATATTTCTTGGGACATGTAACCATGTCCCAGGCAGGCGCGACCAACTCACCCCATACGCATACTCAATGTTCTACGGCTACCCTACGCCTTCTTCCATCACGAGTGCCTTGATTTACCCCGCCCGGCCGGCCAACCCACAACCTAGTGAGCATGGAACATATCTCTTTCTAGCACCATCGCTTACCTCAACTTGAGCCATTAACGCCTGCCCAAGAGCTTTGCGCGCACGAACAACGCTTCGATTTTTGCTGGAAAGCATGGAGTCCCGAGAAAGTTCCGTCTGAGTTGAGACAAACTTTTCTGCCTTCTTCACTCCCTGTGGATACAATACGATATGTTTTGTGTTTTTTCGTGGAATTATTGTTCGGACGGACGAACGGACGGTGGGGGGGGGGAAGAACGGGCGGATGGGGAGCGGTGGGACCAATTGCAGGTAGAAGGAACTACGCAAAAAAAACAAACACAAAGAAACAAACAAACAAACAAAACGGCCACTTGACGCTTTCCCGACGTAAAGTTCCATCCTACTTCAATTCCAAGTTTTTCAGTCGCCCCCAGATGAGGTTGTAGTGCTGAATAAGGTTAACAGTTTAGACCGCTGTAGCGCTGCAAGACATCCTCCACACCGAGCCATCCCACGCTAGAGGGTGACAGCAGATGTTTCTAAGAATTTTCCGAGCCTCATAACACGAGGAAGGAGCTCAAGCTCAACATCAACTATCACCCGAAACATGACTCCGACCAAGGCATTCTTCGTTCGCGCAAACCCGACCAGAGTTTCTATGCGCTGTTGATAGTAACACATTTGCGAAGAGCTCAACCACTTACAAACCTTTGGACTAACAACTGCAACCCCTACGGGCCCTCCCAACAAAGGAAAAAACGCACTCCGCATTAAACAGTCCTTCCTAACAGTACGGAAACCCAATAAGTAGGATAGTCGGCACCTCCGTAAAACGACTAACTACTAGCCCGGGTAGTAACTAGTTGGCGACTTCAGTCATGCCGACTCACAGCTCTAGTTATAACCCTTTTTGGGACTTGATCATATCTTGACTACAGCATAGCGACAAAAACAAGAGAGAACAAACGGGTTGTTTTCATGGCGCGAGCATGTAGCACACGGCAGTGCAAGCAACCTACGTGCGTGTCTAACGGGTACATGCTTGCATTGGAGGTCGACAGTAAAGGTGTCGCCATCAGCTAATCTAGCAGACACCGGGTCGCTTCGTGTGAAAGGATGTTGCAATCGTCAGTTTTATTCGTCATTCTTATTATTTTTTTCTTCTCCGAAGCCCCAAAAGAGTTATAGCGCCAGAGGCAAACACTACCTCGAGGGCTTTTTACTCCAACCAGTCATACGCCAGCAACTACTACAGTGTTACCCCAACTCAGCGATCGCGTCATGGCAAACGGGTGGCGTCAGACGTCCACACGGAACTTTTTGTTTTACAACTCAGGTACAACAGTCGGGTTTCGTACTGTATTGTACGGCGGGTTACCTGGATACGCCGTAAAAAAAAACACCCGCGCAGGCAGCGTCGACGTCTGTGCTGCGAGACATCAATTTACTGTCTCTACTCTACCCGAAGCGCCAAGATACTGAATGATCTACTGCTACTGCATCAGCGCCACCAAAGCTCTCACATCTTTGCCCCAACCCCTCAGCATATTGACGTGCTGCGTGTAGCACACGTGCGAGTACGAGGCGACCCCGAGCGGGTCGCTGCTCCCCTGCAGCGCCTGCCGAAGCAATCTTTCGGCCGTCGCCGCCCGCCCCCCAACGGCGAGAAGGCCTTCCGCCGTACTGAGAACACACGGGGAGAACGGGTGAGCGAGCGAGAGAGCGAAAGAGCGATCAAACGCACGTCGAGAAACCAAGACAATGCGCAACATGCACCACGTTTTATCATGCTGCGCGTGTGTTGTACATACCCTATTAAATAGCAGTGCAGTCCCGACACATCTCGTACCCCAGCCACCCGGGATGGTGTCATAAGCCTTCCTCGTACCAAGGAGAACGGGGTGCAAGCACTACTGTAGCTTTGGCTTTTTATGGGTACGACGACGGGGATGGCCCCCAGTGATCCCGCCTCAACCTCCCCCCTCTGGACCAGAAAGCAAAACTGAGCCCAGCGGGGCATCAATCGCGCTCCCGGCGAAAAAAACAACAGCAAACCTGTCAGCCCAAGATGTATAGTCTACAATAACAGATGGTTTCAGGCACAAGTTGGTATAGCTCTCTACCCGGCCAGCATTACGCCACCAAACCCCCAACAGTTTCCCCCCTCCCCCCCAACTCACCCCCCTCACCCCCCCCCGCGAGCGTAAAACGCTCCGCAGTATATTATATCCTACCTCCCCGCACCCCCCTCCCCTTACGCAAGGGAAAATTTTCATACGACTATCCATGAAATGAGTACACCTCTGGTCCCCTTACGAAAACGGCCATGCACGATATATGAACATCCCCCCTCCCCCCCCCCCCTCCCGTGACTGCGCTCACCTGGTGAGCTCTTCGACCGCCAACTGCGTCTCCCCAGTGAGCATCAGCGCCCACCCCCGGCTCACCACCGCCTCCACCGTCAGAGTGTGCAAGTCTCCCAGCAGGGGAGCCCTGAGCTCTTGCGCTTCCAGGAGTACCTCTGCGGCGGATCCGTAATCCCCTAGGATCGACAGCCGCAGAAAGCCGAGGTTGAACAGGTAGGCGGAGATGACTAGGTCCCGTGGTCGGGAGGGCCCGAGTCGGGTCCCCTCTTTTTGGATTGAATCGAGGGCCTGGTACAAGCGGGGAATGTAACAGGCAGGAGGGCGACCCCGAGCACCCAAGCCCGCGGGGGGGGGGGGGGGGGGTATGTAAGGATGTGCGATTGTTGTGGTTGCGTTGGCCGTTTTTTCGGGACGGGTTTTCGTCGCCTCAGTACCTTAAAATGCGCGTTTCGCTGATACTCCCTTGGGTATATCGTACCCGGGTATTTACCGTACCCGGTACCATGTCACCCCCCCACAAACAGTCACGTACCCCTTGCCGGCTGGCATCGAAAAAGGCCAACCGTGTTCTGTGGAAACCCAATCCCCGACGAGGCGGCAGAGCCGGCCGGTGTGCGGCTCACTCTACCGCCGTGCGAAAACCTCCAAAAACCCAAACAGTCCCACAATCAAACACCCAATCAGCCCCGTATCCTAAAACGGTCAGAGTGTAACAGCCAACTACCCAAGCAGCCAAACAGCGTTAACATCCAAACAGCCAAACAATGAAACAGACGAATAACAAAACTGCCGACAACAGAAAAGTAGACAAAACAGCCAAACAGCCAAACAGCCAAACCGCCAAAAACACCCAAACATTCATCAGTCAAGACGCACGCCCGCACGACCCGCACGCCCGCAAACGCACGCGCGTAAGCACAAACCTCCAGCATGACCGTCTCCCCGTCGTACGGCCAGTTATGCACAAAGTAATGCCACGCGACGCGGTTGATGTGGTCCACCGCCATCAGGGCACCCTTGAACTCCTCCTTCTCCTCCTCCTCTTGTCCTTCCTCGGCGAGGGGCTGGTTTGCCAGCGCCCTCGCCAGACCGTCGAGATTTTTCGTGAGACCTAAGGTGGGCGTCACCACCCTCTCCAAAGGGTTCAGCATGCGAGCTGACAGGGCTCTCCCGAGAGCCGCCGCCGCCGTAGGAAAACGCTCCTGGCAGTTCAGTGCAGTGACATGATATTTTTTGAGGGAGGCATCCGAAAAAATGGTGACAATTTTCAAGCGAAGCGGTGGAACACGAAAAATACTATCGATTGCAGCGTGCCAGGTACGTTTCAAGGGTTTGCTTCGTACCAGGTAGGGTATACGCTCTGGAGTATCCGGAGTACCCAGGTACCGAACCTGGTTGGTTTGATCATACTCGGGTACGCTTCGTACCAGGTAGGGTATACGCTCTGGAGTATCCGGAGTACCTAGGTACCGAACCTGGTCGGTTTGATCATACTCGGGTAGTACCCGACCGGGCATCCCCGGATTACATAAACCCGCTACACACACCCCTAACCTTGCGCTGAATATGCACCATAACCACTGCCCCATAGTCAGCGCTGACTATGGGAAGAGTGCTTATGGTGCACATTTATTGGATAACGCAAAAACACTGAGAAGGTCCTTGCTCCTGACCATCGATAAAATAGATCACAGAGTACTTATCTCTGACACCTTGCAACACGTTTCCATAATTAACATGTGGATTATAAGGTACATCAGCTCTGAGATCGGTCCAAAATCGATTTAGATACGCACTCAGTGTCGGAAGCTGCGAGAGACACAGATCTCCTGCACGAGGGAGCTGCCAGGATGCCAGCACGTTGACGACATACGCACACGTCCTGCGAAAACGTCTCCAGGTACAACAGAAATAGCCAGAAATCGTCGCCCTGCCTGGAGCCACCAGTATCCAGCCCTATAATTCACCTTTCACTTCACACTTCAATCACAGTTTACGCCAGGTAAGCTCACACCTGTTCCAGCAAGGCCAGTCCAAGGCCTGTCAAGCTATCCACGGTCTGCGCGCTCACGGCCCCGAAAAGCGCCTTGTTCGCGGTAACAGCGCGAGCGAAGGCGTCGGCAGAGCGTCCATGCTCCCCCCGAAGCGCCAGAGCCTCTCCCAGACGCTGCAAGGTCATCGCCGTGGCGGGTGGCGTAAGCTCGTCCACGCGGAGCTGGGGGCGCGCGAGACAGTTGCAAAAAGTGGGTGCAGAGTGAATTGAGCGAAGGGGGTTGGGTTTGTCGCTGTAACTTTTGGCGAGGAGCCTTCGGCGATTAGTGACTTGGAAGGGACCAGGAAATAACCCTTTTCGTACGTACTGCATTTTTTTTTTTTTTATCCTACTGATATTAATAATAATTTCGAGTAGCTTGTACTCAAAAACGTGGGTGGGCGTCAGCAGGGGTTTCAGGTTTGCAAGACAGGTGCGATAAGCGAGGGCACGAGTACACAAGCGCACCCCGCGATACCACCCTAGGCTCTCTGGACCCCCTCGCCCTCAATGACTTCCATCAGGAGTCAATGGTAAGCGTCGAAGGACACGCCCGATGTTGCTCGGCTGCACGTACCATTGCTGCGGTACAGGACTGTTACGCTAAACTGGACGCAACGCTGCATCCTGCCTGCTTAAGTACAGCGGTACAGCTCGTAGAAGCAGTCGTTGCGCAAAAGAAAATCGTATATTACCAGGTCGTACGAGTACATCCTGGTCTACCGTTTACCGTTTACCGTTTACCAGGTACCAGGGATACTACAGCAGCTTTGATACCCGCAAATAACACGCATGGCGAGCAAGCGTGTTCCTATAACATGATACGCAGTACTGGGTGCTTACATCGGTGCTTTGGCGCGCCTTTCATGGGCATTTCATGGGTGTCACATGGAAGTGTAATAAAATACCCACGGGATACCCACGGCAGGCCAATGGGAGATCCATGACCCATGGCAGGCCCATGGGGGACACATGGGCCAGAAGTAGAAAGCAGAAACCTACGCGTGACCCATGGGCCAGCACTCTACACCCATGCGAGACCCACAGGCGACCCACGAGCGACCCACGGGCCAAGACCCATGGACCTGCATTCAAAACCCATGTGTCCGTTCCCCCCGGTACATGCCTTCATTTTTATCGCGCAGAGGGTTCAGCATTCCCAATGCTCGTCGACTTTTATCGATTTTTTGCTAACGCACGCTCTCGCGCTTTCCGCGTGTACTTTTTTGCACAAGAGGAAGTCCCTGCGAGTATGTATGAGTGTCCACTCGCGGGTGCTCGAACCAGCGAAATCAACCTTAGTAGGTACCTGGTGAGAGGTTAACCCAATATTAATAGACCGATGGGGACGCCGACAGCAGTACTATAACTACATGGGCAACCCATGGGTCAGCATTTTAACTCATAGAAGACCCACGAGCGGCCCATGCGCGACCAATGGTCAATCAATACCGGGCCAGTACGAAAATTCCGTCGGCGATCATGGGCCACCAATCTTAACCCATGGCAAGAACTATTAACCCGTGGGTGACCCATAGGCCAGCACGTTTTTTTTTTCTTTCCTTTTGAAATTATTATTTTACTCTCCAGCTCAAAATCGCAACAGGTTTTACCCTCGGAGACTTTCCGGACAAAGCTGTGGTCACAGGTGTCTTCCTTTCTTCCCCCCCGGTACGTGCTTGAAAAAAAAAATTTACCGCGCTTAGGGTTCAGCATTCCCACTTTTCAGCTTATTATGCTCGTCGATTTTCATCGAATTTTGCAAACTCACACTCTCACGCTCTCCGCTCGTCGAGTTTTACACAAGAAAAAGTCCCTACGAGCACGAGTATGCACTCGGTGAGACTTGAGCCCACGACGTTGAATTACACCCGAACGATCCCAACCCGCAATACAGGGGGTTATAAATCCTGCGAGGGGGGCTCTTTGGTTGAAGTTGATCCTTAATCCTGCAAGCAGCAAGCCAGTTTTCATTGATTGCCTCACACACCCCACCCGCCCCACACAACGATATCACCTCCCCCTTCAAACAAACGCTCCACATCAGTCGCCACCCAGCCCTGTAGGGCACGGACACGAGGTAGATGCGGCTGCGCCACCATAGCTAGGCCGGGAGGGCCCTCTCTCGGCTGTGCTGTAGTGGGCTACCACTACTACAGCTGCAGCTGCTGTGTCTTCTTCGCGTTTGTCGCCATACACATCCGTGCTCATGTCTTTGTGTGTGTCGCTACACGCCCTCATTTGTTTTATCATGTAGTCTATGTGTCTCGCGCTTTCCGTTACAATCGTGCGCAGCCGCGTCCTAGCGGCAGATGGCAACCACGTGTGAAAGGCTCCCGGACAGCAGCACGGGTGAAGTTCTGTGAGGGGGCGCGCACGTGCGTGCGCACACGGTGGCACTACTCCAATGCATCTCGAGGATTGCCCACACAAGATGAATGCCGTCTGTCCCCTGCTTTTTAGGACACAACATCCCGATCTACAAAGAAGGCGCATTGATTTCTGCTGTCACAGCAGTTATGCAAGAATGTTGCCGGAAATTTCCGCCAAGAATTGTCCCGGAAATTCGTGGTGGGCATACTTTCATAGTGATGGAAAAAAAATATTTCCAATTTATGTCGCAGGCATTATTCCTATCGGACCTGGAAGGCGTTATACACTCTCGATTTACTTTACAACCACTACTATTAATAGGGACGTTTTTCACCTACTTCTCCATCGTGGACGCGGACTCACCCATGGGAAACCAATGGGAGACTCATAGGAAACCCATGGGAGGCCCATGAAAGGCCCATGGGGGACCCATGAAAAACCCATGGGGGGCCCATTGGAGTCCCATGGGGGGCCAATGGACCAGCACTTTTTTTTTTTTTTTTTCACACACTTTTACTTTCCAATTTCTGGACTAGCCGTGGTCACAGGTGTCATCCCTTCTCCCCCCCGGTTCTTGCCTTCAATTTTTATCGCGCATAGGGTTCAGTAATCCCACTGCTCGTCGATTTTTCATCGAGTGTTGCTAACTCACGCTCTCGCGCTTTCCGCAAGTCAACTTGTGCACAACAAAAAAGTACCAACGAGTTTATACGAGTATGCACTCGGCGGGGCTCGAACTCACGAAACTGACCTATACCAGGCTCGAGGATAACCTGATACGCCACCGGCGACCGGCGGGTTGTAACCCATTGGCGACGCCATGGCCAGAACTTCGACCCCATGGTGACTCATGGGCCAGCACTAACTATGTGGAAAACCATGGGAGACCGACCCATGGGCCAGCACTCCAAACTCCAAACCCGTGGGGGACTCGTGGGCGACTGATTCATGGACCGTGCTGTTAATCCAAGAGCGACCCATGGACCTGCATTCCCAACCCATGGGCCCCACGTCGCACGAGGGTCACCCATGGGTTTAGAGTGCTGGCCCACGGGTCGACGATTGGCCTCTCATGGGCTGGAGTGGTGGCTGGGTTGGCCGGGGGGCTCCCATAGGTTTGGGGGGCCGACTCATCGGTCCGCCGATGGGTCTCCCAGTCTCCCATGGGTGGAGCGCTGGTTCATGGATCGCCCATGGGCCTCCCATGGATTTTCCATCAATAGAGTAGTACTGGCCTGGCCCATGGGTCATCCATGGGGACGTAGTTCTGGCCATGGGTCGCCCATGTATTTTATAAAAATATTTCAAGGACGTCAGCCGTGAGTTCCCATGTTTTTTATAACTAATTTTCAAGGACGTCAGCCGTGAGTTTGACGAATTTCAGGTCAATACTCATCTTTGCAAGCTGCGTTGTTTATATTTTATAACTAATTTTCAAGGACGTCAGCCGTGAGTTTGACGAATTTCAGGTCAATACTAATCTTTGCAAGCTGCGTTGTTGGTACTCGTAATATACTACTTCGTATATGAGTGAGTTTTGATTGGGAGCTGCGTTGTTTGTATTTGTACAAGTACTGCTGTCCGTGGATCGCCCATGGGTCGGTCGCGCATGGTGTTTCACAAAAAAGTCAAAAATAATCGACGTGCATGCTATGCTTGTACCTCTCGCGTGTATCTGAAGCGGTCTTCGGGACATATTGCATACGGGCGTAGGGAGCGTCAGGTTCCCAGATGATGTGCCGTGTGTATCGCATACCAGGTGCGAGGTGTTTCCATGTTTGCATGCATCGAGGCATGTATGAAATGTACCTGGTATCTGGTATGCGGGAAACAATGAATAGCACACCTTGTGCGACGTTGTGCGGCGAAACATGATGGAACCTTTGGAGGAACACTGACCTGCTCCTCCAACTCGGCGATCAGGTCATCCAGGGCGCCTTTAGAATCCTCCGTCGCATTGGGATCCTGCAGCGGGTTGGCACCTAGTTCAGTAAATGACTCCGGGCCCAGAAGGACAGCCACATCAACATCCTCTTCTAGGGCAAGGGGTATTCGTTGTGCCGACGAGTGCTCCTGCTGCTCCTGCTCCTGCTCCTGCTGCTGCTTATGCAGCTGTGGCAATTTGCCAGGCGCATCGCTCGCTGAAGCGTGAGGAAGGGAATAGCTTACGATTGTCAATGCCGCTAGATATCGGATCAACCTGTAAGATCTGCTAGCGGGCGACATGGCGTGGCGGTGAGTGGTGAGAAACCTTCGCTTTTACTGCCTTGTGCGAGTCACATCACCGATCAACGAGACAGCTCCGCGTCTCTGAGTATATCCTCCGCGTTGTAGCCCCGATTTCTTTCATTGTAACCGCCTCCTATAACATGCAACTCCTTGCATTCTTTGACGTGCACGAAGAACAAACCAAAACTCAGCGAAATAGGACGCGGGAGGCGAGAGATTGGAGCGTGGCCCCTTACGATGTGGGAACCAGGACCATTTCCGAAAGCGACGCTAAAGCGTGTGCAAAAACTGGAGGGAAATAGGTGAAGAGCAGGCGCCGTATTTTAGCTGTAAAAACGCTGCAACTGTTAAACAACGTTTTGTACCGGTCCGTCAAAAATCGTGTTCAAGAAGTTGATTCAATTATTGCGTGACTGCGGCAACCGACCAGGCTCTTCTCGCTGTGCTCACGGCATTGATGAACACACCTGGCATGCCTTTTATCAGCACTGTTCTGGTCGATGCGTGAGGAATGCTGACCCGGCAATAGTATGTCACCCGACGAAAACTATTACCTACAGTACTCAGTCCGTATATGGTATATGGCAAAGGCAACATGTGACGCTACGTCGTCGGTGGGAGTCCGTACAATACCGTGTACCAGGTACAAGGTTCCCCTCCGGGAAGTGCGTAGTGGAGTGGCGCAAGAACGAAATCCAAGCATCCCACATCTGACTGCCTGTGGGCAAATCCGATGTACCTGGTGCAGTGCAGACTATGTTCTTGTCCGCAGCTCGAGTGTAGTGTGGGGAAACGCCCTCCCGGGGACGGTTCGCTCTCTCCCCGTCGTGGTGGAGAACCGTAAAGAAGTGGTATTCCCGTCACATCGTGTACAGCACGAGTACGATGAGGACTTTTTGTACGGGTGACTCTTATATGCCCAACTAATATTACGTGTGAACGCTCCCGTGCAAGCGGGGCAATTCGCCCTACTCTCAAAGCAGTATACTTGCAACTCTCCGCTCTACCGCTCGCCACCCGACCCCTAGCGACCGCACGCCCGTGTTTCGCCCGCCCCACGCATCAGCCGCCTCGGTGTCCCCGGCGACACAACGGCCGACGAGTCCCAACTCCGCGAGCGGGGGGCGTGAAAAGCCTCTCCCGGGGACGGCTCGCGCTCTCCCCCGGAAGTTGGAGAATCGTACGAAAGTGTAAATCCCACCCAGCTCCTGCCGTACTGCTGTGCTGCCGTTGTGGATTGGTCGGCACGTACTGCTCCTCTGCTGTTGTACTGCGGTGGTAGTGCGGCTGCTGCTGCTGCTGCTGCGGCTGCTGCTGCTGCGGCTGCTGCTGCTGCGGCTGCTGCTGGTGCTGGTGACTACAGCGTTTGTTTCTAAAAGTAAAAAACCGGCTTTCTGTGGTCACGACCTCGCCTCGCCAGACTAGTGCCAGTGTTGTGTGTGCTCCTCCTCCTGCCGGATGGCACTGCTGTAGACACTACTGCTGCTGTGCCGCAATTCCTTGCTGGGCTATCGCCCGCCTCTGCGTCCGCCACCGCCGCCGCCGCCGCCGCTGCTGCTGTGTTGCTGCTGCTGGTGCTGCTCTTACTCTCTTCTATGCATATTTCTAAAGTATGCTGTGTTCGTTGTGCTGATCTATGCTGTGCGTGGATTTTTCACGATTCTCATGTTTCCCATCCTGAGCCCTATAGGTTTCTTTACATGCCATAGCTGCGTAGATAGCCAGATGTCTGGTGGATCTATTTTCCGCCTTTTTTTGTGTTCTTTTTTCATAACCATGTACTACGCACCTTGCAAAGTTGAGTTGCAACCATTCAATCGGTCGTACTCACAGATGACGATTTTCACATTTTTTATAAAGCCATGTTTTTTTGTGTATTTGTATAGCTGCTGCTGCTGCTGCCGCTGTTGATGTCTCCTGTGAGTAAGTTTCTAAAAAAATAAAAAATCGGCTGTCTGTGGTCTTGAGCTCGCCGAGCCAGTGTGTGTGCCCCCCTTCCCTTGCCAGACGGTTGTTGCCGTAGACACTACTACTGCTGCTGTTCCGCAATTCGTCGATGGGCCATCGGCCGCCTCTGTGCCACAGCCGCTGCTGCTGCTATATATTATAAAAAATGAAAATACACTCCAGCCGTGAGATCGAAGATTTCGTCGAAACTCATCTTTGCAAGCTGTGTGTGATACTCCGATCGCGCGCATTACGAGTTGTGTGTCCTCATTAAGGATATAGGTCGGCGACTCCCCTTACAACTACAGTGTAGCTATCAGGGTCAACAGGGTGATTTTAGTCAGTCTGTGCGCTGAAACTATAAAACCCGTTTCTGAGGGGAACAAAATCTGACAGCTGTGGAGGGAAATGTATCCTTTTATCAAGTGAATCTTGTAAGCCGAATAACCGGTGAGGGGGGGGGGCGGAGTTTTGAATGACGTGGGGGCCTGGTTTTGATCAAAAGCGAGCATATATGTTAGATGAATGGTGTGACTTGCGGCGTGGGTTTTGCATCATTTTTCGCGTACTTGGTGTCAAGGACTTGGTGTGATGAGTGCTCTAATTTGCGTTGTGTTCTTTTGCTGCAGTTAGTTGCGTCAGGATTTTTCTACTTTATAGACAAACGGAATTCGTCTCCCACCCTTCAGCGCTCGCGGCGCATGTCATGCCGTCCAAATCCTTCTCTGGATTCAGCTAAAGTCTGGCTACTACCTTTGCCAATTGAGCTTTCCTTACATATATTACGTTTCGTCTACGGTTTATTTTTGTTTCAACCACGGTTTTCTTTCCATTTTCTTTCCGTCCATTTCTCGCCTATCCACAACACCACAGTTCTCCCTACTATATATACACAACCTCCTTATTTCCGTTTTGTTTCGTCTTTCCAATTCCTCTACTATACAGTGCACCAACACCTACTTACCTACCTTCACATGCCTGTGCGCAAAACCACTCCCGACAAAACCCACAATTCTCAATGGCATATGTACGTTTTTTCAAATACATATAGCACCTCAACCTTATGATACGGTTCATTCCCTTCCCCTTCGCTTAGTCACGTCCTTTTGCGCAACTAGTATGGAGGACGGCCCGATCCTTGTATGCAGTAAATTGTGCGTGGTAAAAAATGAATGGACGAAAGCCGGATAATCAACCGGCAAACAAAAAAATCAGCAGTTGTTCCGTGCGCGATCTTTCTCGTGGTTTTGTCTTTTGTTAGTTTTTTATACGTATGGGAATCAGCCATTTCAGAATAGGTACTCTTCTTGTCTTGTTGAGCCAGATTTTGAACTCCACGACGAGTGATCCACGCCAGGATGGGCAATCATCCCCTTCACCACCTCGTCGCAGAAAATGCACGGAATGAGGAACGGAGACAGAGAAGTCCTTTCTCGTGGAGCATCAACGCCTGTATCCTGTATCCACTGCTGTTTGCTTTTTAGAGTAAAATCAAATCACGCTGGATTGTTTTGATCGTCGTACGATTCGAAATTTTCCCCTCGAGGAGACGAATTTCCTTTGCCTAGGGAAGTTCGAGTCCGAACCAACGCATCGGTTTGCTGCTATACGTATACTGCTCTACTCTGTTGTATTGTAACACATAGACGCAGCAGCAGCACAATCACATAGGGGTATGCCACACGCGCATGATTATGATGTTGCCTGCTGTTGCTTGTGCTGCGGGGCACGGTTGTAGCCTTTTTTGTGTCATCTGCATTTTCACGGTTGTCTACTCATGGTCGCGTGGGGGAAGAAGCACAAATTGATGATCGGAAATAAAATAACCATTAATGAAGAAGTCTTGAATCCAACTGGTTCTAATATTTTCGTCCAGAATGACGATGCCGCCCACAAGAGCAGCAAAAGACAGGTAACCGATTACAGATACGAAGCAGGCCCCGCAAAAATCAACAAGCCACAGCAGAACGGTGCCAATGGATGTGCCACACACGCACGGTGTTGCCTGCTGGTGTTGATGGGCGGCAGTTTTTTAACGTTGTGCTCTCTGCGTGTTGGCTGTGCTCATGACTGTGTTCATGAGAGTGCAAAACAGGGACCGAATATTTACCTCTGGGTCTGGTACGCGCGCATGATGTGCACATATTTTTTGGGGTTTGCGCAAAAGGGATGCGTAAACTCAATTATCGAGGGGATGCGGAAACCCAATCCCTGGGGGATGCGGAAACACCATCCCCGGGAATGTTGCGGAAACCCGGGATTTGCCAAGGCCCAAAAATTTTTAAAGGCTTGCCACGCGCGACACACTGCACGGATCGCGCCCAAACCTCCGGCAACGAGACCCCAACGGTCGAATTGTGCCCACTCCCCCCCAACGTTTCGGATAGAGGTGCGATCACGAAGAGATGTGTCCGTTTTTTTTTTTACAACTATACGTATACATATGCAGGGGGCGCGAGTAAAGCTGTTAGCGACTGCTTTGTCCCTTTCACTCCAAGTGTCGTATACGAGTTGTAGCCCCCGTACCTACACTACGTACTACGTACCCGCGAGTGTCTGCTACGCACGCAGTGTGGCTTTAGCATTTGGACCAACTCAACTCTCAGCAGTGAGTAAGCTTTCTGTCACCGATTCTTTTTCCCATGTTTCGAGTCGGATCCACGGGTCCGGGCTATAGAGCAGCCACTCCCGTCAACTGCAACACACCAAAGTTCGGCGTTTGATGTATCGTTACTGCCGTACAGTGTACCAGTACTACTGCCGTACCAGGTACCTGGTGTATATCGCGATTTTGGATTTTGGTGCACCAATGACCTATACCCTGTACGCTTTGCGTCAGACTCTTGCAGGATCACTCGAACAATAGCACTCTTGTGCCCACGGCGAAACTGCGATGCACTTTGTGTACACGGGGTACACGGGGCACGTAAATGATACCAGTACAATAGAGTGTACATATCCGCACGTCCGTAGCGCTCGGTCTTCCGTCGCCTCCGAGAGTCCGACGAACCTCCAGCATGGCCACGGAACATCTGCCCGTCACTACAGCTGTATGTACTCGATCAATCATACGTACCTGGCATTAAGGTGCGGCTGCTGTGTGTGGCCGCAGCTGGTGTGCAGTATGACGTAATTGTAACACGCCAAGATAACACACACGCCCCATTGGACGAATTCCAAAGCTGTCTTCCCCGACAGCGGGAAGAGTGCAAATGTTGAGCGACACGTCTATGGAAAGGTCTCGACGATATCTTCCCAAAGTCGTTTTTTTTCAGGACTTTTCACGGGTCATGACCCGACCCGCGGATCATGCCACGAGGTTGTCAAAATCTCGCGAGTCTAGTGGGGTCGGGTCAGGAGGTGTTTGAAGTATCACGGGTCGGGACGGGTCGGGTCGGGTCAGGCGGTGTTTGAAATATCACGGAACGGGACGGGTCGGGTCGGGTCGGGTCAGGAGATTTTCAAATCTTGCGGGTCGGGACGGATTACCCTCACTCGACCTGACCCGTGAAAATCCCTGATTTTTTCGTGTGCGTATAATATGCCCCCCCAGGTTGTGGAGAAAATAGGACCTGAATTTCATCGCGTTGGGTGTGCTCTCTGCCTGCCCCAGGTATACACGTATACCGTACTTGTCTGTGCGAAATGACGCCAGGTTTCACTGACTCCGTCAGACAGTGCCTCTGGGAGCTCCCCCCTCCCGTGCCTCCGTTCGAACGAGCTTTCCCCGTGTTCTTGTTGTCTTGCGGATGGCCAAATGTGGATGCCATACTTTACGAAGAGGGGTGGCATCATTCTTTCATTGGTCCGGCTGCGTGCAGCTTGTTCTTCGTGCTGTTATTTTCACGATATGGGATTAAGTCAATGCCGCAGCAATCTAGCCCCGCGTCCATGAACCGGCACAAAAAGTCAACAGGTAGCATACAACACGTGTTTATACACACAAGAAAGGAAAACAAGCCGAACAATACCTCAGGCTAGGTTCTAGCTGATACCTGGTGCATACAAGTAGTCAGTTCTCCCCTGAACCCCGGCCTATTGTATGAAGCTGATATATACAAACACCGACAAAAGATGCGTATCACGTGCGACAATTCCGTGATACATGTCATGCATGGCACGGCATGTCACTGCAGCACCCTGTACGATGAGGGCGCGGTAGCCACTAATACATGTCTCGGTTGAGCGCCCCCCGACTTGTAGATGTCCGATTATCCGAACTACAATCTTAAGAGACAGACGAGCGAAGCGAAATATAGGACACCTCATATCTCGGCATACCGTAATCGGCACTCAGCAGGAACCTGGGGCCTTCTGCTTCTGGGCTGGGCGGGCAGTCCCAGAATCAAAACCCCCCACAATCGCCCCAAGCACAATCCAAACTCAACCCACCAAATGCGCAATCCAAGCGCAATTCCAACGAAAATAAGTTTCAAGCGCAATCCCACGAACACACTCCAACGTAGTCCCGAAAAGGACAAACCAAGCGCAGTCTCACAACACACTACTAACGCAGAGATAGAAACCCGCAAGGACGATTTTAAGGATTTCTCTTTTGTCATTCATTTTTTTCTTCGTGGTCACTTTGTGCGGAAACGTTGTTCCTCGTCTACGAGCACCGCGATTAACCCCCTCCTTAACTCCCTCAACCCCTTACGTGATCATAAGCGTTTTGCCCATGGCGTCCCTTCAGCCGAACTATGCACCAGGTGCCAGGTACTGGTACGAAATACGTGGAAGATTGAACGTACCTCGTCGATATTCTGGGGTTTGTTTAGCGGTATCGAATATTGACATATAGGAGTCGTGTTTGGTTGAGCGACACATATTATACATTCCCTGGTATTAAATAGAGGGGGTAGAGTTGGGGTTGAAGTCTCAACTCAGGAGATAAATATCTCTTAAATCCTTTCCGTGGCCCGTCTTTTTTTTTTTACTCAGCGCGTGCATGGACTGCGGGCAACCCGAAACAAGCTGGGGCGGGCCAACGTACGGCATCCTGCTGTGCGTCAAGTGCGCCGGCAGACATCGGAGCCTCGGCACCCACCTCACCGTCATCAAGTCGGTGAGAGACGTGCTTAGACCCTAGTCTCTGCTGGTAGTAATAATAGTAGGAGACACCACGTAAATACCCACCGAGGCTCAAATTATGATGTTGTCAGGGCGTCCTACGCCAATTTCAGTCATCCTCCCCCACTCCGCTTCCCCCCTTCCCCTTGCCCCTCCCCCCTCCCGCCAACGCCCGTCTTCATTGCTATCGCTCCCTCCCTCCCTCCCTCCGCCCCTTCCTGCCTTCCCTTCTGGTGCGCTGCGGGACTACCATGTGACGTGTTTAGTTGACGATGGACCGGTGGGACGCGGGGCAGGTCAAGAGGATGGAGCTAGGCGGCAACGGGCAGATTCAGGCCTGGTTCGAGAAATGCCAGACCGAGAATAGCGCGTTGGAAATGAAGTACAGGACTAAGGCCGCCACCCTCTACAGGTACATATGTTTTCATGTTGTACGCCGCGGTGGTCGTCAAGGAGGCGGTGATGGGGATGGGGTTGCGGGGGGAGGGGCTGGGGGTGGGCGTGGGGGGTTTTAGGTGTATGGGAGGGGGGAGGGGGGTGAGGCTGGGGTGGGGGGGGTGGGGTGAGGGGCGGGTGGAGTGGAGGGGAGGGGGGGGTGAGGCTGGGTAGGGGTGGGGGTAGAAGCAGGTGAGGGGCTGGGGTTGGGGGTTGGGGGAGTTGGTTGCTTTGGTGGGTTCATTTCTTGTCTATCGATGTCTTATTTTGTTTTCCGCGTATAATATGAGGAGAACGCAGTAGCATGTACGAACCAGCAGCCGTAGGGTACTCGGTCATTCGTGCGTTGTGTTTGCCTAGCGTGCTATGTTTCGTTATGTGCAAGTGGCTCGTGGGGCACGACCCTTGACGCGGGATGCGAGGCGATCCATGCACGCGGCGCTGGTGCATGGGGACAACGCGCCCGGTCTACCGGGCCTTTCGAAAAGTCGCCCCGCCGCCCCCTGTCTCGTGACGTTGCCTCCCCGTTAACTGGTTCCGACCCGTGACGCTGCATACAGCGCAATAAACGCAAGAGCACAAAAATAGTACTACGTATTTACAGTCATACCACAAGATTCGTCACAACGCAATAATAGCCACAAAATATACCCCCAAAATGCTATTCAAGCTAAAGCAGAACGAAACGAAACAATGCTATGGTTCGGTCAGGGATAACCTACGCGCTGCGGCGGACGCAGAGCTGAGGGAGGGAGGGGAAGAGGCAGTGAGGTCGAGGTCGGGCAGTCGGGGGCGAGCACGCGCCTCCAGCAAAGGGCGCATCTTCGCAGCCGCGGAGAAAGCAGCCGCAACTGACCTTGCCCGGGAGGTGAGCGGGTGATGGGTGCACAGTACAGGTACCTCTATAGTGCCGGTTGGGGAGTGCCGGGTGCCCGCTATAGTGCCTGTAAAATCGTCTGGTATATATGGGAACAACCAGTAGTGGCAGTATGCGGGGTAGCGCTGGTTGCCGCTCTGTTGCTGGTATTTTCCGGCTGGTACATACCGTCACTATAACGGAACCACCACTGTAAACCATAATCATCGAGCTGGCGATCAGCGGTAATTGTTATATATAACTCAGCTGTTGTGGTGTAATACATTCAACAGAGTTGTAATATGGGACCCGTTCTTCTCTTTACAGTGGGATGGGTGGATCGATGGGTGGAGTTGGTGGGTGGGTGGGTGAGTCGGGGGGGGGTGGGCGGGTGGATGGGTAGGTGGGTGGATGGATGGGTGGGGACAACGTGTTGGCGGGGGGTAGGTGGTCGCGTTTGCCACCGTGCTGTGTGTCGCTAGAGTTTTCAGTTCTTATTAAATGTAAAGCGCCTGAACATGGTTTTACGCCGCCGGGGGCAAGGCGTAGGGTTTCGATCTACACAATGTGTCATCTACTGCCATGTGTCTGCCTGACGCGGGTTGGTTGCCACTACGACATCGCGTCCAGCCTCCTAGCGAAGCTGGCGAGAACAAATTCGCCGCGACTTTTTTAGCCCCCGTAAGCCCCCACCCCTCTGATCGGAACGGTGTTTGTTTGTTTGCTTGCTGACATGTCCGGTGATGACAGAGGGCCGAGGCTGAAGCTGCAGCCAAAAAGCGAAAGGGAAAGGGGAGCCGCAGGCGACGGGACGCGGAAGGTGGTGGTCGCTCGGCGGACACGTCGGCGCCGCACCAACCGTCTTCTTCCTCGGCTTACGCCGCTCCTGCGCCGGCGCAGGCTGTGCCGACGGAAAACTTGGGCGAACAAGCCAGGAGATGCGGGACCGGAGAGGAGTACGAGGTGCGTGTTGTGCCCCGCCTACAATACCCCCGCCCACCACCTCCTCCTACGTGTCCCCCTCCCCTACTCCTCGTCTTCCCCCCCCCCCCCCCCCCCCCCATCTCCCCGCTTCCTCTTACCCCTTCCCCTCCCCCCCCCCCCCCCGTTCCCTTCCCTGTCACTCCGTTCCTTTTATCGCCTCCACCTAGTTGTCTTAGGAACGCCCGTCATGTTTTGGGTGACAAGGGGGGAGGGGTGGCGTTGTTGGGTGGAGGAACTAACAGCGTTTTGTGTGCTACGCCTGTTGTGGTGGGGGAGTCTCCCCCGGTTTCACCGTCACCCGTGAGCCCGAAAAGCGTTCCCTCACGCGTCCCCACTTTTGACTGGCATGTGTACCCTATATATGTATGTACCCTTGTGACGCCCCGCTTTTTTTTTATACTACTGTACTGCTAGATATGCGCGTGATGCTAGCATTACCTGGTACACGGCAGGGTTCGCCACACTCGCTCGTCCGAACACCGACCCCCCACCGCCTTCCTTATCCCCCCTCCTCCCTCTTGGGACCCTCGTATTTCGGTCGTGTTCGAATTCTAGGTCGTCTTCGGGCCGGGCGGCATGGGCTTTACGCTCATGAAGGACGCGGTTAGCCGTGCGCTGGTCACCCGCCTCGCTCCTGGGGGCACGGCTTTCCGGCTCGGGGTCCGCACAGGTGCGTCTACTTTTACCTTTGCGTCTACTTCTGCGTCTTGTGTCTGCGTCGTTTGCGGCGGTGGCGGTGGTGATGGTGGTATGGTATGGTGTGGTGTGGTGTGATGGTGGTGGTGGTGATGGTGGTGGTGATGGTGGTGGTGATGGTGGTGGTGATGGTGGTGGTGCGTTTGGTGTGTGTCTGGTGTGCCCGCGAGCGCAGAGTATTGGCCGTTGCATGGTGGCGATGTACGAGCACATGTCCTGCAAGTGTTTAAGTACCAGATACCTGTAGGCCATGGTGAATTCCCGTTATTAACAGGTGTTGTGTTGTACATACCCACGGACCGTCTCTTTATTTGTATCTCTCGCTTTCTTTCTCTTGCTCTCTCACTCTTGCTCTTTCTCACACACACTCCCTTTCTTTCTCTTTCTCTCTCAAACTCCCCTTCTCATCTTCTCTCCCTTCTGTTGTTTCCATGCATGTGGTCTTAAGGCGACTATCTTGTCGGGGTGGACGGGCGCCGCTTGCACGACTACGACCAGCTCATGCTGCTCCTCCCGTATGCGCCGCGCCCCTTGCGGCTGCTCTTTGAGGGGGCGGGGGCGGCCTTAGCAGCCGCGCCGTTGCCGCCCTCCCCACCCTCCCGTCGACGCCCCGCAATCCCCGCGCAACCCTCCGCGGGAATGGTGCAGCGACGCGGCGTCGGTCCTAGATCGGCTGACAGCGAGAGCGACAGCGATAGCCGTAACAGTACCAGCAGCAGCTATAGTGATAGCAGCAGCAGTAGCGGCAGGAGAAGGAGCAGCGGGAGGAGGAGCAGAAGCAGCAGCAGCAGCAGCAGCAGCAGCAGCAGCAGCAGCGGCGGCAGTAACACCACGCTCGGAAGCGCTGCCAGCGAGACAGAAGATGTGCGACCTGAGCGCGTTGGGCGTGAGGGTCTTGCTATCGCCAAAAAGGGCGGGGTCGAGAGAAAGGGTGTGGCCCCGCCTAAAAGTTTGCAGAAAGGAACGACCACCGGGAAATCCGAGGGTAAGCGGAACGGCGCCGGCGTCAATAGCCCGGCTGACGCTGATGACGGGCACACCGCCCTCCTCGCCCCCGCCGCAGCTACCGCCACCACCACTACTAACGCTGCTGCTAACGCTGCTGTCGCCGCCGCTGCTGCTGCTGCTACCGCTGCTAACGGGGGTACCTTGATGAACACCGACGCACGAGCAAAAGCAGAGGCGCAACAAATACGGAGCGAGGGGGGGACAAGGGCGGCCAACGGAGGGAAAGGCGCCAGCAGTGAAACGCTTACAGCATCAGCGGATGGGAGACGTGGCGGGGCAGTCGTCGCGGACACCGCGAGGCGAGCAGGGGGGGCGACTCGAGGTGGAGGCCGGGGGGGGGGGGGATACGGGGGGGGAGAGGCGGGGGGAAACGCAGTGTTGAAAGGGAGAGAGCCTCGGAAGAGACTAGCGGTTAACGGCTCATCTGTGTCGGCATCGGCGGTAGTAGTAGGAGCAGCAGCGGCAGCAGATGTGGCAGATGTATCGGCAGTGGCAGATTTGGCTGCGACTGAAGAAGTAGCAGCTGAAGCGGTGGTGACGGCGGAATCGGTGGACAAAGCGGCGTCGGTGGCCGGCGCTGCAACCGGTGGGGATGGGTATGGGCGAGAACAGGGCGCAGCCATCTTAGTCTCTGCTTCGCCTTCGCCACCGCCGCTGCCAGAGCAGCAGCTGCCGCTTGGAGCGGGTGTTGGCGGGGGCGGAGAAGCTCTCGCGGTCGCGGAGAACGGAAAGTTGCACAGTGGGGAGGTATCGAACGGGCGGAAGAGCAAGAAGGGCAGCAAGCGAGAGCGGAAAGGGGAGAGGGACGGGGACGCGGGGGGGCAGGGGGGAAATGGGAAGGGAGAGGGGACGGGGGATGGGGGGGGGGCGTCCCCTTCCCGACAGCGGGAGTCAGGTGCCGGAAAGCCTCGCGGCTCGGCCCTTGGGGAGGGATCTAAGGTGCGCTAGTCGGCAAAAAAGCCTGGGGAGTTGTGCAGGCGGGTCTGTGTAGGAGATGAGGAGGTAGGCGCTGTGTACCGCACCGCGCCGCAATGCGCCGTGTCTAGTGTTGCAGTTGTACAGACGACCCCACCCTGTCAGCACTTTGGTGAATCGACGTCCGGTTGCTGGTTAACCCTGCAATTCCGTTGTGTGGGCGTTTTGTCGTCTCTGGATCAGACTGCGGGGACCGAGGTGTGGGGCGGGGTAGTCAAACCCTCGCGAAAATGGAGCCGTTTTGTTCCCCCCCCCTTAGATAGCGGCCGAACGCAGTGGCGCACTGCTAGAGTACTGCCGCTGTGGTGCGTATGGCCTGACGTATGCTGTCCGTCCGTCCGTCCGTCCGTCCGTGTGTGCGTGTGTGCGTGCGTGCGTGCTTGCGTGCGTGCGTGCGTGCTTGCGTGCATATCAGTGACTTCTCTTGTGCGCGGCTAATGCTTTGTTTGCTGTTTCAGTTATGGGTTTGTTGTACTAGCGTTTCGTCAGATTTCGTTGTTGTATGTTTTGTGTTTTATTCGATGGGTTTTAAAGGGTCAGCCCGCTCGGAGAAACGGCGACCGCAAAGCCTCCCCTCCCCCACGTCCCCCCTACCTCTGCCTTCCCTACAAACTTCCTCCCCCCCTCGTCTCTGTGTTTCGCCGCCGTGGTTTGTCAACCAACGTCGCACACGTTTCGCGTTTTTTTTCGTTTCGCATTTGGTGAGTGAAGGTGTCTGTCGTGGATAAAAAGGGCAGGAACTGGCGAAAGGGGCTGCTCCGTCGACGGCACGGAGATGGCTCGTGGACGGTGAGGGCCGTAATATGTTTTTCGTGGTGGTGGTGGTGGTGGTGGTGGTGGTTGGTGGTGGTGGTGGTGGTGGCGGTGGCGGTGATGGTTGACCGTTGTGTTGCTATTATTGTCCATGGTCGCAGGGCGACCTTGAAATTTCATTTGTAACTGACATCCGCCGTCTCTCTAAAGCCGCCGCTTCTGCCGTCGCCACTGCCGCTGCCGCTGCTGCTAACGCCGTATCACCACCGCCCTTCACCTCCCGCCCCCCTGCAGGTCCGATACAGCGGGGGGTTGGAGGAAAGACATGTCTCGGCCCAGCGGATGCGATTGAGAGGTGTAGAAGACGCCGCTGCCGCCGCACAAGCCGCAGCCGCCACCGCCCAAGCCGCAGAAGCAGCGGCAGCCGCAAAAGCCGCTGCTGCTGCGACGCGTCAAGTTAGGGGAGGACCGGCGCCGGGCGTTGGTGTGACAGCTGCCAAAGAAGAGATTGCCCGTCGAAAATCTCGGAAGGGGCGGAAAGATCAGGGGGCAGCACCGCCGGCGGATGAGGGCAAGAAGGAACGGCGTCGTCTTCGTGGGGATGGTGGTGGTGGGGGTGGTGATGGCGGTGGTAGTGGTAACGATCGCCGGAAGGAGGGGGGCGGGGCGCTGACCTGGGCATCGGCTGACGGCACGAAAAGCAGGTGTTTTTTTTTTTTTTTTTTCAAACCACGAGCGACAAAAGGTTTGGTTGGCTGGATTTAATTCGCTCGGCTTTCTGGCGAAGCGTTCTTTTTGCCTCGCCGCGCGATTTTTGTTTGCCGCGTGCCGCGTGTTGTTGTTGCTATTAATGTTGTGGTTGGTCATAGTCGGAAGTAGAAGTGCCCATCCTGGACGTTCACCTAACCCAACCCCACCGAACCCAACCCAACCCAACGCAATCCAACCCAGCCCATCCCAACCCAACCCAACGCAATCCAACCCAAACCAACCCAATCCAGCCCAACCCAACCCAACCCAACTCAACCCAACCCAACCCGACCCAACCCAACCCAACCCAACCCAACCCAACCCAACCCAACCCAACCCAACCCAACCCAACCCAACTCAACCCAACACAATCCCAACCGCATCCCACCCCGCTAAACCAAACCCGCGTCTACCAAAATCAAAATGAACGACAACACAGGCCGGAGGAATTCCGCGCTCCAGGAGAGCTCCGTGACGACTTTTTCTCGGAGGCGGCGGCGGACGGGGACAGCGACTCGGACGTCCCCGCCCTGGCGGCTTACTCCCGCATGGACCCCGCGACGGCGTCGCATTCCGCCGCCTTCCCTCCAGCCGCCGCAGCGGTGGTCCCTCCTGCTTACGCCTCCTCGGCGTCGGCCGGGGGGTACGGTGTGCCGAGGCGAATGGAAGGGTTTGGTGGAGGCGGGGGTGGGGCAGGGGGAAGTAGGGCACGGGCGGGGGCGGGACCGTCGCTGGTGTCGTCGGACCAGCAGAAGGTGGCGCCGCCGCGGTAAGTTGTTAGTTTGTTTGGGGAGAGGCGAGGCATGAGCGTTGGGGGTGGGCGGGGGGTGGGTGGAGGGATTGGGAGGTGGCGGGGGACGGTCTTAAGGTATGGGTGGTGACGGGGGGGCGATGACGGAGTTTTTGATAGGGTAAGGGAGTTTTGCCGTTTATCTCACATTGCTTCCCTTTCTGCCACTTTGCTGTCGTTGGTTATTTTGTGTCTTGTCTTTTTGTTCTTTTTTCTGCTTCATTGTCCATTTTTGACTGCTTTTGTCTCTTTTGTGTGCTTTAACACGTTTTGGTTTGTGCGCTTTGCCCCACCACTCCCTTTGAACACGACAAAGGGAGTCCATCGTCGTGTTCCCTCCCGGAAGCATGGGCCTAACGCTCACCAAGGAGATGAGCGGCGGCTGCTCCGTGACGAAGGTGGTGCCCGGAGGGGTGGCGCAAGCGAGGGGAGTCTCCGTCGGCCAGCGGGTGTGCGGTGCGTGATGTCGAAATTCCTCCGGTATTTTATTATTTTCGTTTTATTTGTGTCGATTTCAAGCTCTGGTTTTGGCTATGGTTTCGGCTACGGTATTACTATGGTGATCTCTCCTCGTTGTTTGTGCTGATTTTGGTGTGGTGTGGTTCCGGGTACGGTTTGTAGTCTGGGCGTTTTGCGAATGTGTGTATGTCTGTGTGTGCATGGGTCGACCGACCTTGTCCGAAAAAACAGCGACGTTTTATTTCTACGCGGGAAAAACATATTTTGCCTCCGCGCCCTCCGCCTACACCGCGGCCCGCCCCGCACCCTCCGTACCCTCTCCCTGCCTCCCCCGTTTTTCATCTTCAGTACTGCGTATGCCCTACCGTACCATAGCACAAACCGACTGAACCCCCCCCCCCTCGCCCCCCCGTTAAAATATACCAGGTAGCTATTGTGGCCTCGGTTGGCACCGACGCTGCAAAACATTAAATGTATATTAGGGTTGGCGTTGGTTGGCAAAGACGCTGTAAAACATGCCAATCGCCGCGTGAGCTAGACAACCAGGGTATCGTTTTTTTTTTTTTTTTTTTTTGGCGGTTACCATGATGGTCGTTGAGTTAGATCATATTGTGCGGGGTGGAGAACCCTAACTCCGCACAAGGGGAATGATCGCATCACGTAGTGTGAACATGGTATGACACCCACGAGGCAGTTACAATGTAATACCCGTTGCTGTCTCTGGAGTGGCCACACCAGAAAACAAAAAGTTAACTAATTGGTGCTGTCATCCATGAGCAGGAAAGTAGGCACACGGTGCCGAAGTCCGTCTTACGAGCGGTTCTTGGCAGGATGCAGTTCACCCTTCATGTGACTCGCCTAATACCTCACGGCGCCTGGCGCTTGGTGCAAGCAATGTCTGCCTGGTTGGTGAAAACTCGACGTGCTCCGTCCCGGCATAGTAGGAATACGAGAGTCTATGATCATACGACTACGGCCATGCACAAACTGAGTACACCCCCACCCCCTCTCGCCCCCCGCCCCCCGCCCCGCCCCCGTGTATTCACCCGGCCCTCGCCGTTCCCCGTGACATCTGTTTTCCGTTTTTATTTTCGATTGCGCCGACCCTGCCGTCACCGTTTTCACCGCCAATGTTACCGTCATCGTCACGATCACCACCACCGCCACCGCCATCTGTATCGTTTCCGTCATTGTCACCGCCGCCGATGCCACCGCCTTCAACACTACCGTCACCATCATCGTCACCGCCGCTGTCATCACCGTCATTGTCACGGTCGACGTCATTGTCGCCATCAACGCCACCGTCACCGTCACCATCATCGTCACCGTCACCGTCACCGTCGTCACTGCCACGACCACCGCCATCATCACCGCCACTGTCACCGCCACCGTCACCGTCACCGTCATCACCGTCGCCGCCATCGTCACCGTCACGGTCACCAACACCATTACCATCATCGTCACCGTCATCACCGTCACCGCCACCGTCATAATCACTACCACTAAACACCACACCAACCACCACTACCACGACCATCACTACCACCAACCACCACCACTACCACCACCACACCACCATCTCCGTCACCACCACCGTCACCGCCACCGTTAGCCGTTAACGGTCAGCCCAGTGGCACGTACGAGCAGACGATGGCGGTTATCGCCGGGTCGCCGCGACCCGTGGCCATCACCTTCCTCGACCGCCCTTTGCCGTCGGCGGCGGCGGGAAAGTTTGGCGGTATTGGTGGTGGCGGTGGTCCACCGGTAGCGCAAGCGTCCTGGGTGAGAGAGCGATTGGATTGGGATGGTGATCTGGGGGGTGTGTGGGGTGATATTGGTGGGGGGGGGGCCGGGGGGGCTTTCCGACGTATTTTTTTCCTTTCTGTGTTGTCGCGGTTTGACCGGCGTCCCGCGCATGCTTATTTTTTTTGCAGGGCTGCCAGGCGTTGCTGTTTGTGGCAGCGGCAATAGAAGAGTACATGAACGCGTTGGTGGAGATAATGGTGATGGCGTTGTTGCGGTAGTTCTGTCATCTTGTTGGTGGCGGTGGCGGCGGCGGTGTTGTTTCGGTGGTGCAAGTTGTCACGCGTTTTTGGTCATTTTTCGTCTCAACCTCGCGAGCTCGCGTTCTACAAAAAATAACGAACGTTGTTGTCATGCCGGTCTGCAACGCCCCCCGCGAGTACGCATAACAATCGCCTTGTTAGTCATGCCGGTCTGAACTGAAATTTCGCCCGCCCGCCTGCTCCTAAATTTCTGTGTTTTTTCTTTCCCCGCAGGCTGACGTTGGGCTGACCGCTACGATAAACGCGATGGACGCCGCAAACGCCGTCGCGGTGGAGTGGGGGCTGGGAGCCAACACCCCCGGAATATTGGATGAGGTAAGAAAGAGACCCTCAAGCAGCCCCCTCCCCCCGGACAGACTATCCCCAAGTCAAAACGTTAAAGACCTGCGCTACGGAAGGAGTGCACCTAAGCTCCTTATGTAAGGGGCTCTGTACCTTGGCCTAGAGACCCCGAGACTGACACCCCCCCCCAGGACAAGCCGGAGTCCCTGGTGGTCTTTAGTGGCAAACAATTCACAGTTGAATCCACTATTAATACTCGTTTTGCAAGTATTTTACAACTCCTTCACAAGAGAGCTTCATCCACAATTTTCAGAAGAATGAAAGCAACTCCCCTCGCCCACACATCCGTTGGGCTATGTACACTACCCCGGGCGACGTCTTCGGGAAGCATCCCGCTCCTCCGCCTCATGCACAATACCCTCACAGCCTAACCCATGTAGAGCCCCAAACGCCCCCTACACTAATTCCTAGTAAATTGTCCCCCCAACAATGGGTTCACGGTTGTAGAGGCGTTAAACCACTCATTATTTACACAATCGTTCACGATCAATTCACGGCTTATTCGCAGCCCGTTTCTTTTTTAATATTTTCTTCGCACAACATCCACAGTCTGGTCACAGCTCATCAACAACTCGTTCGCAAAACCATTCACAACTCGTTCACAGCTCACTTCACAACTCAGGACTTCGATGTTATTCATTCACAAATTGTGAATTTCACTGACCCCAAGGTTACGATAGCGAGGTAGGTGCACTTTCTGGGAGCTTGAGCTTTGTTTTGTGAACGACGGGACTTCTTAGCCCGAAATCGTCGCCATATATTTGTTTTATTTTTTGCAGCATGTTTCGTTGTATACCCTACCAGCAGGTCATGGTGTTGTTCGTCTTGTGCAATTTTTTAGTTTTTTTCTCCATGTCAAGCGTTTTGGTAATGTACAGAGCTCCTCAAGCAACAAACCTCATGACAAAAAGTTTTGCGCCTCCACCATCCCAGACGGGGTCGGCCGTGACCATGACTTCTTCCTCGTGCGCAATGCATGGACAACTTGGCGACTCATTCACCCCACCACTCGTTCGCAATCCATTTCAAAACTCGTCCGAAAAAAACCATTCACTATTCTATTGTTCCAACTCACGCTCTACAGCTCCTTCACGGATCATTCGCAGATCATTCACAGGTCATTCGCAGACAATTCACGGTTAGTGAGTTAATTGACAACCCCCCCCCATCCGACAAAATTTTTGTCAAATCGCCTCCCCAGGTGGAGTCGGCGGTGAGCATCCCTCCTCCCCCTCAGGGGTTCCGGGTGCACCAGAAGCACAGCCTTATGGCCATTCCGACGGGGGTCGCGGGTGGCTACGGGAACAGCCTCGCCAGGCATCGGACCTTCGCGGTTGATGTCCCGCCAGACATGTGAGCAAAAAAGTGCCACGCAGCCTGCAAACAAGAGTGTCGACCCCATAAATTTATCGAACAAACTCACAGAAGCTGAATTTATGTGTTTGGAATACTAGGTGATTCTTAAAAAAAGGTATACCTGGTGTTTGTTATAGTAGGAGATAAATTGGTCGAGCTCATAGTTGAATTGCCGCATTTGTAGTAATTCTATGTAAGGAGCTCATTGCTGAATTTACGTATTTGAACGAATCATTTATACAAAATGGTTTACCTTGTGTTTTTTATAGTAAGAGATAGATTGGTCGAGCTCATGGCTGAATGGACGTATTTGAAGTATGTGTATTAAATAGTATACCTGGTATTTTCTGTGGTGATAGAGATTGAACACAAAACTTTTTTTTGTGTGTGTTGTGTCTCCCTCTCGCTTGGAAAAGGCAAGAGGGAAAATCAATAAAGTAGATAGTGTTCAAGGCAGGCTCTCAATCGTTACGGTGTTTGCTTGAACTCCTGGGGGTATTGGCGCCGCAGGTTAAGAAGGGGGGGGGGGGCAAACTCTTCTAAAAACGACAGAGACAACCGTTAGTCGCCGCCCTTGTTGTAACTGGCCAAGTAATACCGACCAGCCCAAACGTATCATATATACCTGGTGTATGATAAAATGAACAAGGGGTCCCGGGTGTACGCGTAGGAATATACTTTTTGAGAGGTAGGAAGATGGGATGGAAAAGGAAACAGAAACAAAGAAAATGTTTTTAGTTTTCTCGTTTTATTCTGTTTTCCCGTTTCGTTTTTTTTTTTTTTTTTTTTCGTTATCCCTTAGCCGTTTTAGAACGGCGTCCACGTTTTGGGGACAAGCTACTTAGATACGTAGGAATGTACGTTGAGGTAGGAGGGATGCGCAATGGAACATGAAACAAAACTAAAAACGTTTTTCGTTTTTTCCCGTTTCATTTTTTCTTTTGCGTTTTCTTTCTCTCTGACGGCATTCAAGCTTTGGGGACAAGCTACTTGGAATAAGTGTGGATACATTTTGCAGTGTACGTAGTGGCAGGGTTTTTCATTTCCCTGCTCCTTTCATCTTTCCCTTTCTCGTGTGATTTTTGTTGTTGATGAATCACGTTCTGTTTTGGGCTGGTTTTCTTCCTCATTGTTTTTTTCTTTGCTGCGGGTTTTCTCTTGGCTAGGGCGGCCATGAGTACCAAGAAGACACTGTCGGATGCACCCGGGGAGGAAGAGGGGGAGTTCGACGTCAACTTCGGGGAGGGGGAGTTGGGGATGCGGTTGGAGGAGAGGGGGTCTTTCAAGGCGTCCAGCGTGGTGGTCAAGATCACAGAAGATGGTGAGAAACAAAGCCTCACAACCGAAAAGACGTTAATTGGTGTGTTGTTGTTGTTGTTGTTGTTGTTGTTGTTGTTGTTGTTGTTGTTGTTGTTGTTGTTGTTGTTGTTGTTGTTGTTGTTGTTGTTGTTGTTGTTGTTGTTGTTGTTGTTGTTGTTGTTGTTGTTGTCGTTGTCGTTGTCGTTGTCGTTGTCGTTGTCGTTGTCGTTGTCGTTGTCGTTGTCGTTGTCGTTGTCGTTGTCGTTGTCGTTGTCGTTGTCGTTGTCGTTGTCGTTGTCGTTGTCGTTGTCGTTGTCGTTGTCGTTGTCGTTGTCGTTGTCGTTGTCGTTGTCGTTGTCGTTGTCGTTGTCGTTGTCGTTGTCGTTGTCGTTGTTGTTGTTGTCGTTGTCGTTGTCGTTGTCGTTGTCGTCGTCGTCGTCGTCGTCGTCGCCGTCGTCGTCGTTGTTGTTGTTGTTGTTGTTGCTGCTGTTGCTTTTGCTGTTGCTGTTGCTGTTGTTGTTGTTGCTGTTATTGTTACTATTTCTATTGATGCTTTTTATTTTCTGACGCATATGTTTGAACAGTCATTACTAGCAAGTAGTATTTTTTTATGAGTTTTTATTATTGCGGTATATTGCACTTCATGACTATTAAAATGCCTACAACACAGTTGCCGTAAAATGCACCAGCGAGCGAGCTAAAAAAAAAAACTTCGGACAGTTGGTGGCTGGCTTTATGTCTTATGGCTCGTAGTATGTTTCTGTAATGCTGCATGATACACGGTACACGCTTTCGGTCAACATTAATTTTCGAGTGCCTACGAAGCCAAGATATACATACATTCTCTCGGGAGAGAGGGAGGGAGGGAGGAGGTGGAAATGTTTTGCGCGATTTGTCTAACCCCAAGAAATAATATATCTATATACATTAGATGGGTACATTAGTTGGCAGCGAGAAAATGATTGCTATCCTAGGAGGTAGATGGTTGCCACAGACGGCCAAAGAGGAAGGAGAAAAGGCAAGCAAAAAATGTTTTAATGTATCACGTGGAAGGAACGTACTGAGCGCCCAAACGTTGGAGGTGTCTCTATTAGGAGTAGGAACGGTGTTCCGTCTCGGACGGGATGCGAGGTCCATGGACAACTGACTAAGACAAGCAAAACAAAAGTGCGCCCTCCTCCCTGTTGTACGCTGTACACATGGCAAAGATAGACAGGGAACCCTCGAGCAGCGTGAACGTGGCCAACCTCAAGCCGCAGGTGTTGGACCCGTGCAACGGCGCTATAGCAGTAGGGCTTATACAGCGGTTTTGCCTCCAGCTGTGTGGTGGTGTTGGTGCGGAGAGTTCGGCGCATATAACAGCAGTAGGTGTCAGAGTGTTTTAGCTCAAAATGCTGGGGCCCAAGAGTAGTTTGAGGGTACATAGACAGGTGGTATTATGGTTTCGGCCGTTTATTTGATGTGGCTGTTGTTCTGTCGCTTTTGTTCTGTTATTCTTCATCCAACTCACCACACCCTCCCGTCCTTGCCCCCCCCGTCCCCCCATATTTCATGGAAGAAGCGTAACGAGCGCCCAAATGTTGGAGGTGTCTCTATTATGAGTAGGAACGGTGCTCCGTCTCGAAAGAGATGCGTGGTCAATGGTCAAATGACTAAGGCAGGCAACAAATGATTGCGCCCCCCCCGTCCCCACCCCATGCCTCTCCCCTCCTCCGTACCCCCTCCCCCGTACCCTTTCCCCCGTACCCCCTCCCCCCCTCCTCCTCCATCGCCCGCGTTAACTATGTTTCTCTCTTTTGTCTTCGGGAGCACAGGCCAGGCCATGTCGCTCGGCATCCGCGAAGGGTGCACCGTAGTAGGCATCAATGGCGAGGAATACTTGTCGCACGCCCACACCGTGGCGACCCTCAAGCACGCAAAGCGGCCGGTCAGGGTCCGATTCCGCGCACCAAAAAGGCGCTGACGAGATAAAAGACGCTGGCGCGAGGCACACGATATGCGAGAGGGATAAAAAGGAGCCGGCACGTTGTCCGTTTTTTCTTGGGTGTTTTCGCCCTTTTGTGAGGGCTTGTTATTTTTTGTTGCTGCGGGTTATGTTGGTAGTATGGTGCTGCTGACGAGACACAGGTACACGAGGGAGAAAGAGAAAGAGAGAGACGGCACGGCATCCGTTTTTGTTTTTTTGCCCTTCGCCAGAGCTCCGCGCACCAAAGAGTGGCTGATGATGACTCATGCACCTCGCGAGAGAGATGACACGGTGTCCGTTTCTGTTTATTTTGCTCCTTACGAGAGCTGATTGTAGTTGCGCGCCTAAAAGGCGCTGCTGATGAAATGCACAAAACCGCGCGAGTGGTTGAGAACAAAGAGACGGTGCAGTCCGTTTTGTTTTATTCCCGTGCGAGAGCTTCGCGCACCAAAAAGCCGCTGATGAGACACGCACGCGAGAGAGACACGGTGCGGCACGGTACGGCTTCCGGTTGTGTTTTTGGGAGAGCTTATCATCTGGACTTTTCGCGGGCCGGGTCATTCTTCGCGGGTTGGGTCGTGTCAGAGTGACCTGGGTCGGGTCAGGGTGACGCGACTCGATCCATGATGTTTGAAAACATCCTGACCCGACCCGACCCGATTCGATCCGATCCGATCCGATCCGGCCCGACCCGTGATATATTCGAACACCTCCTGACCCGACCCGACTCGCCCCGCAATATTTTTGGAAAGCTCTTCACCCGATCCGCGAGACGGATCATGACCCGTGAAAATACCTGCTTATACTGTTTGCTTGTTGTTGGTGATGGTTGCAGGGGGCATGGGGGTAGCGATGGGGGCATGAGCGGGGTAGGAGGATGGCGGAGGGGGGGGGTCAACAGCTGCTGGCACCACCAACAGTGTTTTTTTTATATTTGTTTTGTTGCGCGAAAGGCTTGGGAATTGGATGCGGCGACAAGGATCCAATCGCGCGTGTTGTGTGTCGGGTGCTGTGCGTCCTGTTGCGTGCTGTGCTTGTGTGTACACTGGTTAGGCCCTGCGGCGTTTTTTTCAGGCGGTAGTGGCGGCAGCAGCGGTGGCGGCTAGTGCTATTTCCGGCCTTGTCTTCAGCGCCTGTTCGGAGCAGCGCCCTTGAACGCGTGCGTGTGCGCAAAAACGGTTTGCGACGTGCTTTGGCAACCCCTCCTACGGGCAGCGCCGTCCCTAACACCACCACCGCCTGTAGTCCCGGGTTTGTTTTAAGCTTCTCGCTCGCGGCGAGATATATTTTGTGTGCGTGCGTGTCGGAAGGGGGCAAGAAGGGGTGTGTTGTGCGCATCTCTTTTTCCACGTTGTGTGATGTGGACGATTGCGGGGGGGGGGGGGGGGGGGGATGCATTCTCGTTGGGGGGCGCGGGGCTAGCATCCGGGTCTGCCTCTTGCGGGTGAAGCCGAAGTGGTTACTTATTTTTAACACTCTTTCCTATTATAGTCGTAGTCTCAAAAGGGTTGTGTGCGACCTAGCCCGTTTGGGAACCCGCGAAAAGCGACCAAAAACACAAAGAGAGGCGAGCCGACCTTATGAGAAAGACACTCCACATCAGCACTTGTGCACGTTTTGTTTGATGTGGACAGAAGCAGGCTGGAAAAGGGAATGGATTATTTTTGGAGAACGCGGGCAGAACATCCGGGGCTTCGCTTCGTGTGGCTGAATACGAAACCATTTCTTTTTTTTCCAACACTCTTTCGTTGTGCAGTCCCTAAAGGGTTGGTTATCATCCCTTTTGGACCGGGTTATCATAACCCGATTGAGACCCACATGAAAAGTGGCCAAAAACACAGGAGAGTCGACGGTGATCTTACCTTCCATCTAGGAAGATTGTGCGCCAGTAGTATATGAGTATCACCACGCTGTGCGCGTGTGGTGCGGTGCAGCCCCCAACGCCGCAGTTCGAACACATCCCCTATTAATCCAGCAGCTTGCGCTGGCTGCTCTGCTGGCGTGGCTGTATAATTGTCATTGTATACAATCGCCTGGGGTAGCCCCAAATTGATCTAAATCCCCACCCTTTTTTTCCCCCCTGGCACGAGCGCGTTGATATTAATCGGGATGCTTTGCTCGCACCGTTCAGCGTGGCTTCAGAACGATTTGCCGCAACGGTGACATTTACCGTAGACATCTACCTTCGACCCTAGCCTTGAAGGCACGCCTTAATATTTGCCTTACCACCCTTTTCCCCCAAGCCGGTGCCGTTAGGGATGTTTGGAGCCATAAAACTTGCCTTAAAGCCGTCTATTTGTTTCCAACCACAACGCCGTTTGACCGGAAACCCCATAGACTATATACAGGGGACAGGGTAGATATTCATTTCGTTAGAAATAATTCTCTCCCTATGGGCCTCAAGCGCATTTCAAATGCATCGCCCTTGTCCATTACGTGTAGGAATTCCCACCCAAAGGCGCTTGAACCACGCTATGAGACCCCACCGAGGGTGCACGGTCCGCATTGTTCAGGGTATTGGCACGGCAGTAGTGGAAATATCAATGCCTGTACCCGCAGTATTCTGAATAGTGCCGGTTGTGTTCAGCCGGAAATACCGGCACTATAGAGGCACTATAGAGGTACTATAGAGGGACCACTACGCTAACCCAGTTTGGGTGCTGCCCCGACGCCGGCTGGGTGGTGCCATCTACTTTGTTGCTGTGTTGTTGCTCGCTTTATTTTTAAGGATCGTTTTCGTATTGTATAATAAGACTAGGAGGGGCTGTTACAGACACAGGCGACCCTTTGAAGGTCTCTCTACTATGCAGGTTTCACGTTGGTCAGTCATGACTTGCATTAGATAAGCTCTTGTATTATTAATAGTCCCACACAAGCCACGGATTAGAACTGAACGCGTGCAAATCCGCGAAGCAAAAGCATCATCCCCTTTTCCATATACGCACACGCCTTCAAAGGAATTTGAAACCCAAGGTTCATATAATTTCCAGATGTAGATTACGCTTTGTTAGGCTTCCAGGGCAATGCCATAACACTAGCCCACCCTGATGAGCCGCATACGCAGAAACATGGAAGATTCGGGGAAGCACCGGTTCCACAGTCTAGAACATGACTCGAAGATGCGGCTCTTCAAAACCTACTCCCACACCTCTACCCTACGAGGCTACGAAGCCTCAGGAAAAATGCTAAAGCAGAAAACCACAAACGAAGAACGGAAGACGGGAAAAGGGCTACAGAAGCGAATGGCGGGATCGACAGCCGCGAGAGCTATCACATTCCGCAGATTAGCGAGGGGAATGAAACTGGAGGGAACAGAAAAGGGAAAACGGGAACTGTGCACAAAAAAAAGAAAGAAAATAACCAAGTGCGAAAACGCTGGGGTCGGAGGCAGAATACCCAAAAACCTCGCCAGCAAACCCCGAGATAAAACACCATCCTTTGGGCACTGGTAACAAGCTTTTAGCTAAAGCCAGCCCTTTTGACCAGGTGTGGGGCATTGGCCTCTGGGCGGACGACCCGACGCCTATGACCCCCACTTGTGGCGAGGAAAGAACGTGCTCGGGCAGGCTCTTTCTACCGTCCGCGACCTCCTTCGCCACAGTATGGCCGGGTTGGCACACCCCTCCTCTTCTCCTCAATTCTGCACTCCGATATTGTCCGAGGGGATTCGTGAGATTAACACCGCACCGCTGTGGGTTTCAGCACGTGCTTGCCCGCTAGGGCAATAACAATTGGGCACAGGAGCAATTATGACGGTATGTTGTTGTTCTCGCATTAACTCGCATAATCAAGTCCGTGGTTACAGGACAGGCTCTAGTCATTCTGGAGTGGAAAAGTCCCCACGGAAAACATAAAAGTTACCAAAAATGGTACACGTACACATGATATCATCGCTGAAGCAAGTTGTACACCCGCCACAAAATATAAAAGTGAAATCGGAAGGCAACGTACGTACGTATCAGGCCCATACTGGCACATACGTTAGAGTCTCGCGGCTGACACCGACTACACCGCATGCCACCAAGGAAACCAAACACCGTACAAATCCGCTGATGTTGTTAGAATATTTTTTGTAAGATCCGGGAGGAAACAAAAGTTAAGGAAGAAAGAAAGAAAAAACGAGAGAAACAGAAGTGGATAAGGAAGTTAACTCGCCAGCAGGGGAGGGTGTACCGTGGTGGGTATGCAAGCCGCACAGCACTACGGTGTGGGCACCGCTGCCGTCAAAAACAGTGTGCAGGTGATGAGCACTGGTTGTGCTGGATGCGGATGGGTGGGGATTGTTCAATTAGCGCTGATATGCGATGGATGAATAAGCTCCCAACAGCCACACTAGGCTGTGAGCGAGGCACTGCAACACGCAGTGTGTAGAAGATAGTTTAAGATGTCTTTATTATGTCGGCCCGGAAAGGGGTAGACGAATGCAGGGGGAAAGGTGGAGAGAGTCATGTGGGCCAACTCTCCACAGCCCAGTAACAACCGCTCGAAGTCGAATACCTAAACCTCCTCGCATAGTGCCTACTCGTACATACCCATGGGACTGCTCGTGGGTGATACCACGAGACGATCCCTGTAACTTACCTCCGTGACACAACGTATGTAACCGTAACTTATTGCTAGGCTGTTCGTTGAGACAAGCTATATCGAACTGGGATATCAGTTTAAACGTGAACCGTGATTAATTATGTCAACGTTTTGGGACTTTTTTTCGGGGATTGCTCGCCAACCTCCGCGAGCAGGACCGCGAGGCATCTCCGATAGCGTCGGGCGTGACACGCACGTAAGCACCGCCGCGAGCGCGTGGCCGTCGGGGCCCTGAGGGCGGAAGTTATCGGCCGCGGTAAAAAAAAAAACGCTTTCTTGAAAAAAGACAGCTGTCTGAGAAAAAGCCATAACAGCAACTAGCTAAAAAGTCCTAAAGGGATGTATAACGAACTCACAGCTGACGTCGTTACAATATTTATATTAAATACCTACCAGGTAGGCCACATGGGTTTGTTCACCGGGTTTGCACTTTCAGTTTATTCAAAGTTGGTTTTTGCCGGAGAAGGACTAATATGAATATACACATCCTAAATAGGTTAGGAGCCTCGGAAAAAAAATTGTGCGCCTTTACCGCACCATACGTGCCTAATACTAACAATAGGCAGTTTTGAGACGCATGCTAGGGTAGAGGTAGCTCAACTTTTCGTCTGGAAAGGTCTCTGAATGACGAGGATCCTTAACCCAACATGGTCCGAGACACGACTTTTTTTTTGCACGATGATTCTCGGTGTGTACCTAGGCGGTGGGATTTTTCGTCCGGCGGCAGTTTTATTTTTTTCCAAATCGGTGTTTGGGAGAGGTCTTAAGCTCCCAAATTGAGGGGTAGTGTTAGAAAAAAAAGGTGGAGCACCTTTATCGTAGAGCGCATCTCGAGTAGCACCGATTGCCTGCGAGAGTGCCTGTGAAATCACTTGGCACCCAGACGGGAACAACCAGTGTAGTGGTATGTAGTAAGCGGAGTATTGCCGGTTGCCGCTAGAATGCGCCGCGCTATTTCCGGCTGGCACACACCGGCGCTATAGAGGGACCACCGCCGTACCTTTCAAAGACGCCTCTCGTCTCCGGATCTCACAAGAACATCCTACTACCAGCTTTCGGGCATGCGCGAAAAAAATCCTGCCCTTGACTGACACGAAGAAACAAAATAGGACTACTCGTGTCGTGCTTAGTACGGGCGAGCGGAAAATAAATGAACCCTCAGTGAAGAAGACTTTACGTTGACGGTTGACGTTATGTTACCCATACAAAAAACTCCAAGAAGCATGTTTTTAAACACCGGTTTGTTTATGATACGATACCCCTGGCAAAAAAAAAAAGAAAAACAATGTGGCTTTTTCTTACCACACCGTCTCGTCTCCTGCATGAACCTTCTTAATAGCTTAAAGTGCGGACGTTGACCTACAATCCACCTTTCCGGGTACACATACATGGCTCCACGCCATCTACTCAACATACCCCATATATATACACGCGACGCGTCCTGGAGCTAGCTATACGTAAAACCAGCAAAAACAGGCAAATCACGAGTTAAAAAAAAAAAAAACGGGTGCTCCAGGTGCAACACAAGTTTAGTTTCCTCGGAACAGCACAACACAACACTGAAAAAATCGCCCGCCCTTTTCCGCCAGCACCCCCCCCTGTCAATATCGCCGCCTCCCAGCAGTTAACGTTATCAACAAGCAACCTGCAGCTGCTGCTGCTGTTGCTACAACTCTGCTATATATTATGGCCCTACCTCCCGGCAAACCCAACAATCAACGTACCCTCGAGCGAGCGGGGACCACCACAGAGCCACACGCATCGCTCCATTTTTCCCGCGGAGGCCCTTTTCGAGCAAATTGCGTCGCTGTTTCGACAGACAAACAAGACCAAAAGGACATCTATTCGGGGTCTGCAAAATAAGCGACCTTCTGCCACCCCCCGTCACCCCCCCCCCCCCCGCGAGGGTACGGCCAAAACTTGCCTGTGCACACCCAGACGACGGCAACAGCCGTACATGCATGGCAACCGCAGGAGCGCAGCAGTAGCAGCAATAATATCATGATCATCACCATCAGCTTTTCGTGTCGGAATCAACAGCAGCAGCGTCAGGAGCATCAAAGAGCATCAGCCTTTGGCGTCGGAATCAGCACGAACAGCATCACCATCGCCATCGGCAGGATCAGTATTACCAACAGCAACACCCACAGAAGCACACTGCAAAGTTGCAAAGCTTAAGCTTACTACGCTGACGTCGCCACTCAAACCTGATGCGCTAAACCTCAACATCGCCCCGCCCCACCGCTTCAGATCGAGGCGAGGGGGGGGATGCCACAACCACCCCCTACCCTCTCTCTCCTTCTCCCTCTCCCCACGTTAAAAAAAACTGGCGGCGCCTCGAATAGCGGCCACCGCGACCGCCACTGCTGCAATCACCACCACTGCAACCGTCACCGCTGTAACCGCCACCGCTGTAGCTGCCACCGCTGTGATCGCCACAACCGTAGCCGCCACCTCCGTAACCATACAGCCGTAACCGCCACCGTTGAATCCGCTACCGTTGCAATGGCCACCACACCGTCACTGTAACCGCTACCAGTAAAATCGCAACCATTGCTGCTACCGCCACCGCCGTAACCGCCAACTCTGAACCGTCACTTCTGTAGCCGCCATCGCTGTAACCGCCACGCCCAGAATCGCCACCACTAAACCCACCGCCGCCGTAACCTGCCACCCCTGTAAATCACCGCCATATCACCACTGTAGCCGCCACCATTAACTTGCCACCGCTGCTGTAACAGCCACCTCTATAACCGCCACCGCGGTAACCATCACCGCCGAAAACGTCACCTCCACAACCACCACCGCTATAACCGCCACCGCTAAAACTTCCATCGATACAATCGCCACCGCTATAACCGCCATCGCTATAACCACCACTGCTGCATACAACCGTCACCGCTGTATGAAAAAAATCACCGCTATACCCGGTCATCCTCACCCTCCTCATCCCTGCTTCCCCCGAAACCATCTTGCATTTTCCCGTGACTCGATTCCTCCTGAATGATATGCAGATCGAGCTTGAGGTTGGACAGGAACGGCCCCCACTTTCGATAGGTGTAGGCGTAGAAGATCAGCCCGCAAACGATGGCGATCACGGATATCGCTGCAGCAGCAACAAATCGCTCTGTTGAGCCGTCGTACAGACTTATCCACCCCACCTCCGCCAGGACGCCCATGAAAAGTGGGATTCCTGTTTTTATTTCCAGAATGCAGATAGGTGTCGATCACACCGGACTTTTTCAGGTGAACCGTAAAAGAGCAAAAGCAACAAGGTAGGAACTGTGCCCTGTTTCACACGTTACATGCCTTTTAGACATAAAATGAGGTGTCCAATGAACAGGGGTGTCGCTGGAATTGGTTTTAAGTTGCAGGCATTCGTCAACTACTAAGGAGGTTTAAGAGTAAATCACAGCGGAGCTGTCACGGGAATCATGAAAAACAAGGCTAGCAAAAGCGGCTTTACACAGTCGGAGCCAAACCGAGAAATTCAAGCTTGGGCAGGATAAAAAGTGGTCGAGTAGAACGTGGTGTATTGCCATGCAGTACTTAACCCTTACTCTCTCCGTGGGGATTCAATTTGTTTGTTTGTTTGTTTGTTTGTTTGTTTGATTCTTGAATCTCACCGATGTTGAAAGCCCTGAAACTAAACCGCCAATCGCTCTCACACCTGGCAGGGGGGAGGGGGGGCAGAGCCGATGTACCGAACAAGCGGCAGCGCGGGATTCTATCAATACTAGAGTACAAAAAACGAACGCGCCATAGACATCGGATCGAGAGACAGCACACAGACAAACGCCGCGACACGTCGCGACACGCCAAGCCAAGGCAAAACAAGGCAAGGCAAGGCAAGGCAAGGTAAGGCAAGGCAAGGCAAGGCAAGGCAAGGCAAGGCAAGGCAAGGCAAGGCAAGGCAAGGCAAGGCAAGGCAAGGCAAGGCAAGGCAAGGCAAGGCAACGCAAGGCAAGGCAAGGCAAGGCAAGGCAAGGCAAGGCAAGGCAAGGCAAGGCAAGGCAAGGCAAGGCAAGGCAAGGCAAGGCAAGGCAAGGCAAGGCAAGGCAAGGCAAGGCAAGGCAAGGCAAGGCAAGGCAAGGCAAGGCAAGGCAAGGCAAGGCAAGGCAAGGCAAGGCAAGGCAAGGCAAGGCAAGGCAAGGCAAGGCAAGGCAAGGCAAGGCAAGGCAAGGCAAGGCAAGGCAAGGCAAGGCAAGGCAAGGCAAGGCAAGCAAGGCAAGACAAGGCAAGGCAAGACAAGGCAAGGCAAGGCGAGCCAACAACCAACTCAAGCCAAGCCAGCAGTCAAGCCACGCCAAGCCAACCAAAGTCAGGCAAACAACCAAGCCAAGCCAAGTCTAGCCAAGTCAAATCAAGTCAATCGTAAGGTGGGTGGGTGGGTGGCTGCCCGCACACGGTGATCAGGCAGCACCATCGAGGTGGCGGGTACACTTTGTGCGTCCTCTGTAGCAGGCGCATTCTCCAATCGCAAAGAATCAAACACAAAAACACCTACACAAACGCAAATCCACGCACAACAACGCAGCATACGACCGGTATGACATCAGTGTCAAGAAGTGCTTAACGTTTGTCGTTGTAGGAAAAACGAGCGCCGTTCGGGCGTCATGAAATTTCAAGCGACCACTGCGCTGTCGCAAAACGACGCTCGCAAAGTAGTACGTGCTTCCTCCACCCATTCGTCGCATGTCTACCCCTCCCCCCCCCCCCCCCACTCCCTTCCTCTCCTCTCCCCCCTCCCACCGCCCTACCCCCCCCCCCCCCCCCCCCCCCCCTCCCCCTCCCATCTCCCATCTCTCCGCCCCCCTTCTCCCTCCCCCATCTCCCCATCTACCCCCCCCCACCCCCATCCCGGTCGCTCCGAAGCAACTCCTGCGGCAACCGGTCCCACCTGCTCGCCCAGAAGCGTTGGAACGACGGGTAGTTGCGGTCCTTCGCTTTGACATCGTACTTCATGATGGCCACCAACATGAAAGTCGAGCTCAACATCGCCAGCAGCATCAGCCCTACCTTCGTTTTTGTAAATCCGCGCGCAGGATCGTATATCGGTATTGCATCGGTATCAGTTTGGTTTGGTTTGGTTTGGTTTGGTTTGGTTCGGTTTGGTTTAGTTTGTTTCGTTTTGTTTTGTTTTGTTATGTTTTGTTTGTTTTGTTTTGTTTTGTTTTGTTTTGTTTTGTTTTGTTTTGTTTTGTTTTGTTTTGTTTTGTTTTGTTTTGTTTTGTTTTGTTTTGTTTTGTTTTGTTTTGTTTTGTTTTGTTTTGTTTTGTTTTGTTTTGTTTTGTTTTGTTTTGTTTCGGTTCGGTTCGGTTCTGTTTTGTTTTGTTTTGTTTTGTTTTGTTTTGTTTTGTTTTGTTTTGTTTTGTTTTGTTTTGTTTTGTTTTGTTTTGTTTTGTTTTGTTTTGTTTTGTTAGGTTTGGTTCGGTTTGGTTCGGTTCGGTTCGGTTTGGTTCGGTTTGGTTCGGTTTGGTTCGGTTCGGTTCGGTTCGGTTCGGTTCGGTTCGGTTCGGTTCGGTTCGGTTCGGTTCGGTTCGGTTGGGTTCGGTTGGGTTCGGTTGGGTTCGGTTGGGTTCGGTTGGGTTCGGTTGGGTTCGATTGGGTTCGGTTGGGTTCGGTTGGGTTCGATTGGGTTCGGTTGGGTTCGGTTTAGTTTGGTGTGGTTTGGTTTTGTTTGGTTTGGTTTGGCTGGGTTCGGTTCGGTTCGTTTCGGTTTGGTTTGGTTCGTTTCGTTTCGGTTCGTTTCGTTTCATTTCGTTTCGTTTCGTTTCGTTTCGTTTCGTTTCGTTTCGTTTCGTTTCGTTTCGTTTCGTTTCGTTTCGTTTCGTTTCGTTTCGTTTCGTTTCGTTTCGTTTCGTTTCGTTTCGTTTCGTTTCGTTTCGTTTCGTTTCGTTTCGTTTCGTTTCGTTTCGGTTCGGCTCGGTTCGATTCGGTTCGGTTTGGTTTGGTTTGGTTCGATTCGGTTCGATTTGGTTTGGTTTGATTCGGTTCGCTTCGGTTTGGTTTTGGTTTGGTTTGTTTCGCGCATCGGTCTAGCCTAGTATTGTAAACCTGGTGTATCGGTAGTCACATAGCATTAATAGCACATCGGATCAAACATATCGTATCGTATCATGCACCGTAGTATCGGTGTATGCCCCGGAGTATGGAACTGCCTCCCCCTAGAGGCAGTCGTGATCATAACAAAGATACGACCCGGGCTTTGATGACAAGATACTGTCCGTATATGTTAGAGGGTGGAGCGTGACGACGGGTACGGCTCACCCCTGTGTGGTTTATGCGTGTGGAGCCTTTGACGACAGGTACTGCGCTTCTTCTGTGAGGGTGTATGTTCGAGAGCCTGCGACAAGTGCGGCTCAGCGCATTACATACTGTATTTTCCTCACCTACTTCGCAGGGGCACGCCGCGTGGTTACATACAACACGCCATACAGCAAGCGCATACTGTACAAACAGGAGTCCCCCGATAAGGAGGTTTGACTAAGGCGGTATCCCGATATAAGGGGGGGAATTGCACTCATTACCTGCAATGAATCAGGCGGCTTCCCCCAAGAAGGCGGTAATTTTGCGCTGACACCGCACTGCCTTATTGGAGGACCCCTAGATAGTGTTGTACCTACCCAAACTAAGCCTTGCAACAGCACGGGCCATTCGGGTACTACAGTAATACAGTACGAACTACAAGGTTCCCCTGCGGGATATGGTTGGCTGGAAATCCTGGAGGGTGTTGCAAAGTTGAAAACACGGGGGGGCGGGGGGGGGGGGGGGGCAGGCGTTCGTTCCTACGAGATAAACATAGGTATAAAGCAAAAAGAACTTGAAAATAATAAAAAAAGACGATTAGCCACCGCCCCCACAAGTACCGTAATCATGCGAAGGCTGGCACCCATCGGAAGGTTGGCACCCATCGGAGAGATAGCACCGGGGTGCGATAAAAAACACAACGTAGAAACATTTAATCGTGTTTTCGCACCCCCATCGGAGAGATCGCACCCGGGTGCGATCTCTCCGACATGAATAGAAATTGAGGGCCACCGCAGCGGGTCTGTGGTAGGTAATGCTCTCATTATTTCATACTCCGATGATATATCACCAGTGCGCCACTCCTCTCAAACGTACTTTACCAACGCAGCTTCGGTCAAGTCGTTTTAGGTAGCTTTGAGTCGTTTAATTTGTATCCGGGGTGCATGTACGCAGCACCGTTGCCCCAGTACGGCGCGGTGTATTTCGATTCAGCAGCGCACCCATCGGAGAGATCGCACCGGGGGTGCGCCAAAATTGAAGAACGGCATGATTTAATTGTATTTCCGCACCCCCATCGGAAGGTTGGCACCCATCGGAGAGACAACACCGGGGTGCGATAAAAAACACAACGTAGAAACATTTAAATATCGATCGCACCCCGGTGCCAACCTTCGCATGATTACGGTAATCGGGAAAGCAACACCGACCAGCGACCAAGGGTGCGGTAGGGGGGGATGTTATGATATACATACCCCCGCTTTTACTACAGCAGTACTGGGTTATAGAGCCAGTTAGAGCCAGTTAGAGCCACTCGCACGAGTGACTCTCTACCTCACGGGCCAAAATCACTTTACGCGATTTCTTTGACGCAGCGTAGCTTACTCTTTCCATTGCGGATTCACATCACAAAAGTTGAAAAACACACACACACACGAAGGGTTAAGATCGCCAAAGGAAGACGGGGGTCGCTCGCGCGAGAGACCCAGAGCCATTGCAAAAAAAAAAGGTCCCAAACATGACCCCCCTATCGTACGTAGCCTTGGTTCAGCCCAAACGAGTTCACAGTTTAGCCTACAAACGGTCCTTACATCTCCGCATTTCCGGACAGAGCGGCACTATGTCCTTTATTGGGGCATGCACACTTTTTATTCTTGTTAATGATTTCTATGAGCATAAGCTAGTGCACACCTACCTCCCCGTACCAACGCGCGATCGAAACATCATACGCAGGTGGCACAAAAGTGAGTCTCGACGAATTTCTTGACCTCACAGCTGAAGTGTATTTATTCGTTTTATTTTTCAAGGATTGTATCAAATCGACCCTCACTCACCACTGATGCTGCCGTCGACCCGAAAAATATCAAGAGCACTGCGTTCACGTCATCTTCGCCGCACAAGGAGGCCGTTGGGGGGGGGGGGGGAGGGGGGGGGGGGAAGAGTGTTGGATACACAGGGGGGGGGGGGCATTCGGCGAAGCAAAAAAAGGAGTGCTGGTTATGAAATATATCAAAGAGCACCGTGTTCACGTCATATTTCCTCACAAGGAGGCCAGGGAATGGGGGGAGGGGGGGGGGGGGGCGTTTGGCGAGGGGAAAATGAGTGTTGGTTAGAAAATGGGGGGGGGGGCGTTCGGCGAGGGGAAAAAGGAATGTTGGTTATGAAAACATCAAACATCAAGAACGTTCACGTCATCTTCGCCGCACAAGGAGGCGGGGGGGGGGGGGAGAGGAGGGAGGATGTTCAGGAAGGACAAAAATAAGCGTTGGTTATGTGCCACTACCCACTCGCTTTGGTTCGTTATACACCAATACCCACTCGATTTTGTTGGTGATATACAACTAAGTACAGTACCCACAAAATAGCTTTTTTTGCGCTTATACGAAGGATAGTAGTAGTAGTATGCCACTACCCACAAGCTCACACGCTTACGTGACTTTAAAGCACGTGCAACATGTCAAGACAACACCCCCCCTCGGACCAACACTCCAAGCTGATCGTCTCGACAACCTGGGGAGACTGCAAGCGCCGATCGATGCGTCCATACGTACACATCTCCACGATTTTTTTCCCCAAGTCGAACGTTTTCGTAGTGTGTCCCCCTCGTTTTGGATAACACACGCCATATCACACCAGGGGGTGTGATATGACGTGTGGGGGTGTGATATGACCTGTGTTATGAAGTAGGTTAGTGGGTGCCTCCCCCATGCGCTCCTGTTTCCCTCTCTCTTGTCAGTTTTTTTCCCTCACTTTTTGGTTTGTTTATTCTTCTTTCTTATTCTTCTATTATTTTTTCGTTGCAAAATAACCTGGTGTTGCTGGCTTGCACACGTTTCGCCCTCGTATTAATTGCGGTCGGCATAGCATTGACCAAACCATCTTGTCGCTGTATTAGCAACGTGCTATCTCTGTCACGTAGCTTGTGACCACAGAGAGAGAGAGATCGCCTCTCTAGGAGAAGGAGCCCGCACGGACACTGCCTGTGCTGGATGCATCAATAGATGAGTGCAAAAAATCAGTTCGACGCGAAGAACACACACGCTGGGTAGTACCATGATCAACCGGTAGGAACGGGGTTTACGCACGCCGGGCGGCGGCCGGCCGCAAGAGCAGCGCAATGCCATATCGACGCGGGGAAAACGCAACACTTTGCTTTCCCCCCCATCGCGTGATGAGCTCTTGCTCTCTGCGCTTACTTTCCGCGTCAGGACACGCTTGCTCCCTCCGCAAGGGTCGGCGGAATATCTGCCTGTCGGTTGTCACCTTTTCCCGACTATCGGACAGCTGTCAACGTCCATAGGCATATACCACGCAAATCAAAGTACACTATTGTACGGGGGAACCAAGTAATCAGGACCAAATATGGCTAGTAAAAACAGCGTCATGTATACATTTTGCTTACATCGTGGGTCTTGATTACTATGGCCCACCGTAAATACTAGCGTACCTGCCGAGGCGTGGTGCTGTAACACGACAGTGGCAGCCCCGTTTTTCTGATCGAGGAGGCTCTTTAACCCAAAATCGCCGGGGGAAAAAAGTATTTCTCGTTTCGCAAAATGATCGTTTTCGTATACCGGGACCAAGGGTTTTGTCCATCGGATTGCACTTTCAGTTTGCACAAAATCAGATTTTGGGTGAGAGCTACAGACCTCCTCATGTGACGAGCTCCATGAACCTACTTTAATTCCGAGTAGTTTGGGCCGTAAACATCCACGCAGTCCTGCAGGGGCTACGCGCTCGCCCGAAAAAACACACACAACACCTTGAATGTTGATCTCCACCATGGAAACCAGGGCGAAACCGGCGATGAGGGCGGACAGGGACGCCACCTGCTCGAGCTGTTTCGCTTTCTCTTCCACCTCCCGCTTCCGGTCGTTCACGCCTCGCCACCACACCTGCGTAAGCCGCGCCAAGGAGGTCAGTATATCAATCGACCCAACCCAACCCAACCCAGGTGTCAAACCTGGCTGTTTGGGCCGTACTCGGGTAGGTACCCGGGTAGGTACCCGGGTACCCCCCAGGTGTCAAACCTGGCTGTTTGGGCCGTACTCGGGTAGGTACCCGGGTAGGTACCCGAGTACCCCCAGGAGCGCTAAGAAACGGGGTGGCAAAGAAGGCAAAAGGCTGATACTGGCAGGAAAAAAAGAAATCCGGGAGCCTTTAAACCAAAGTTAGTGTAAAACGCACCCCACTCCCAAACTCAAAAATGCAGCCTGGGCCAGTATTTCTGTTTCTTACTATTTATCAATACGACGTAGGTATTCCACGCTGTACTGCTGTACCGGTAGCCCGTTGAGTGCAACCTTGTATTATTACAGTATAGGCTCGCCAATACAAAAGTGCCCGATAAGAACAATAAGAAAGTGATGCGCAAATTTTTCGGGCGGACGGTAAGAAAATTGGTCCAAGAAATCATGCTCAGCGGCGAGCGCTACACTAAATCGTACGAGGTATATACCAGCCTATGTACGCTCAAACGCTGTTCAAGGGTGGCGTCACAATAAGAATCTGAGGCTCAATTCAAAGAGAGTTGTTCGTTGTTGACGGGCTTACACTGCTTACACTGTGATACAGTGCTTGCCCCTTGTTAACACTGCAAGGTAATAATCTCACACTGAATCCAAGTAGATTGTCCCCAAAACCGCCGCGTGGTTAAATTCTAAAGGGGCATTCCGATTCAAGAGCACCCCGCGACAAGCCCAAATAAGAGCTCTGTAGTCAGCAGCTGCCCTTCATTGTAGTTGGGGAAAGATAAAGCATAACGTTGCTACAACAATACAGCGGTTACGCCTTTTTTTAATTCTGCAAGGTTCATCCCACAGTAAACCCAAATAGATTGTTCCTCAACTCGTGGGTTACATTTCCAAAGGGGTGAAGGGTTAAACTTACACATTGCTCTTATCTCCAGATGAGAATATATGCAGCGCAGTCCTACCAACACTACAGTGGATACCCCTTTTTAATTCTGCCACTTTAATCTCACACTAAATCCAAGTAATTCGCGGGGTGCAGTTTTTAAACAGGTGAAGAGCTCTCAATGACACCCTGCTCTTATCTGTAGGTGGGAAGTATATAGCGTACAGTAGAGCGACAAACCCGAATAAAGCGCTCTCAACGACACATCGCTCTTATCTGCAGCGGGGAATATATAGCTTTTAGAATAGGCGGGACATGCCGATTTGACCTCTCTTGCGTCCAGAATGCTCTCATCCTCGGCGCTCTTAAGTCGGGGTACCCACTAAACTCAAGGCTTGCCTCTTCCCTTCGCCACTGAATCTCCCTACGGCGGAACTCCATGTCCTCCTCTCGACACTTGATGTTCCACGCCATGTCAGCCATCTGCCAAGGGAGACAAAAACAACGCCGAGCAGAAACGCAAGCCGAGAAACACTCCGAAATGAGAGGATTGTGTCGCTTGGGAGAGATCATGATCTAGAGCATGTACATCCTGCACATGTATGTCGCCATATAATATGTCGTGCAGGATGTGTGTACGAGTACAGATCCTTACCGATAAAAAATGTACTAGGTCATTCAGATCACCCAGGAATATGATTTATAGGTCATAGCAGATCGTATAGACCAGGGATATGTCTGCTCTGAAACACATACATGTAGATCACATAGATAAAATGCTTCGAAGTAGATCATATGGATCATATAGAACATTGATCTGGTCT